>JBAFWW010020183.1:0-19604 GCA_036873685.1 Agapornis canus | reverse complement strand
AATGAGATCTAGTCCCTAAGGCATGATCCAGGATTTTATTATTATCTCTTATTCGAAGGGGCTAGTTGACCCAATTGGTTAATACATTAGCTTTCCAATTTTATAGCCTTAAGTCACAGCAGACCTATTCCTTGTTTCTGGATATTTTTCCATGGCGGAAAGCAAAATTGGCAGTCTGTGCCCACCAGCCACAAAAACAGAGTTATGCCAAAACAACTGTGGCTTGAACTTTATGGCTAATTAGCTGTTGAAGCTATGCCCAAGAAATAGGTTCTGTTGCCCATGGGAAGGAGTGTGTAGCCATTATTAATGTCCCAGCTCATACCTCTCAATAGGTCTTATGAGTGGTGCTGCTTAAAGAGACTAAATGTACAACAGGGAATTAAAAATTATAGTACGCCTTTCACTGACTGAAATATTGTAAACTTATTTCACTGGGGCCAGGATTGGTGTCAGTGTACTTTGTGTGAAAAGTGCAATAGAAGCATTAGTATTTGACAGCCCTGGTTGAAATAAGTGAAATTAATGGAGCTCTTTTCATATACGACAAGGCCATGGCACCCCTTTCATGCTGCTTACAGATAGAGAAAAGTCAATACTTTTTTATTACTTGATGCTGACCTACATTCTGCACTACAAGTGCCGGGCCCACTAATTGGTTTCAGTTGTGAGAAAAGTTTGCCCCAAAGAAACACTGGAGCAGATAAATCAATCTTTTTTAGGGTAGCTTAGTGGGTTTTGAGCACTTGAAATGACATTTGTGTTGTATTGACAGAACGGGTTGTTACACTGATTTTGTCATGTCAGAAGGCCCTGTACTAGTTGGAAGTATTGTTAACCAGTATTGATAAATCTGCTGAGAATAAAAGTTAGCTGGATCAACATTTTACTTGTCTTGCCATCTCTGTTTTTGCTTCCTTGTTATGGCCCTCCATGGCTATTAATAGGTCAGGAGGCTTCCTATGACAGCTCAATTTAAAACTCTCATTTCACTATTACAAGCATTAGGATCATAGGAAATACTTAAACATACCACTTGGTATTAAACAGAGGGTATTGTGGACTATGACTGTACAGTGACACTTGGCAGTACTGCCTGGTTTTCAAATGAAGTATCATGAAGATAGAATTAGGACTATAGCAGCTGTGCCCACTTTTCAGTCATTCCTTCTGCCATTGATTCTTAACAGACATTGCCTACAGTTGTAGGTCTTTATAGGAGCAATAGCTACAATTCCAGGAGTAGAAAAGGGTTTTCTGCGATCCAAACTTTTCATGGATTGGTTTTACATTTTGCATAGCACATGCTGTCATGGTCGCATTATACGATTATACAGTGTGTTCAGTATAGCTGGATTAGCTCAGAAGAGGATTTGGTAGTCTGAATCACCATTATATCTGGAACACTTTTCTTTCTGCAATTATCTTTGAAACATCTTCACATGCTACTAACCTGCACAGGAAATCTGCATTCACACCATCTAATGCAACTTTAATCTCCATTCATGCAACGAGATCTCTATTGATGCAACAAAATCCAAGCTTGTCATGACTATGCAAACTGTAAATCAGGTAGCATAAGTTTATTGTAAGCTTATTAATCCAAGTTTATCATGTAGTTATTATTTTGGACTTGATAGATTTGCTGTAGGAAATTACCCAGTGTGTGTATGCAGGAGCTGAGAATAAATCATCAGAATGCTTGCTGGCCTTAAAATCTCTGAGTACATATGCTACTGCTGCTTGCCTGTTCTTGCTTTGGTCCAAAGCAGTTGACTTTATATTTAATTTTATTTCCAAGAAGATAACTTAGTTGTAATCCCTGTTTCATTCCAAAATGCGCTTTTGTATTACAGGAAATTGTATGATATTTTCAAAATCATTTGGAAACAAACACTGTTGGTGCAAGTTTATCATTAGATTGTGAAGGAATGCATTTTCAAAGGCCTTAAAGCTTATACGTAGGCCTACAGGGTGTCACTGGTTTCCCAGTGTTATTTGCACATGGTCTGTATTTATGTATGTAAAATCTCTTTAGAATTTGCTTTCATAATAACGTTCCAAAGACATGAGCATTTGGCAAGTCTAATCTGTGATATCAGAGTGTGCTGATAGAGACAAATCTTTGGTGGCTTTATGTCACCTTTTTTGACTGCATTGTTTAGAACGGATGAGCAGACATGACAGTCAAGTAGTCAAATATATTGAAAGGGTTTTCTTGAGCTCTGTCAGTGGAACTTCAGTCACAATTCACTACAGTGAAAGGAGTCAAAGCCTGACAAGTTTAAAAACAAAGTGTTAACTTCAGTTAGGAATTTAAAAATAGGTCTTAGTCCTGAGAGTTACAAGTCTCTGATGCTAAGAATTACATGGCATGATTTAAGAATGGAAAAATTCCATGAAGTTGAGCTCCATGCTCTTGTGATCCTGAGACTGCAAAACTGTAGGGTCAAACTCACCAAGACGTAGGAATTCGTAGTTGTAAGCTAATTCATTCCAGCTACCAACAATGAGGGACTAATGCTAAAGTAATTTTGAATAAGCCTTCCTTTAATCCACTCACCATTTTTGTTCTTGAAGCTTCAGAAGAGTTATCTACATAACTTCAGAACTTCTAAGCTATGTAGCAATCAATTTAAACTCGAATGAGCAAAGCAGTCTACCAGAATCAACCAGTAGTGCATTGCAGTGCTTCACTGCATGATTTGAACCTATATTTCACCATCAAATTAGACAGACATGAGAGCTTGGCTTCCAATTCCTTTCCCTTTATGCTGCCACAATGATACATTGGGATAGACTCTCTTCAATGCTGTGAGGTAAATCTTGCAAGGCCAAGTGGTATTTTGAGGCCTTACTTTCTCACACTCTTGAAACCTGATTAAAATCTGAATCTTCAAACACAGAAATGGCTGGGGTTCTTTTCCTAAAGATATTTGTATTTTACTTGCATACTGTACAACATTTATCTAGCATACATTCTAAACTCCCTTAATTTGTCTAAGTGTAAAGCCAGCAGGACTTATTTACCCATCAGCCTGTGTGATGTTTCCTGAATGTGGTCAAACATAACTGCTGTCGTCATAATCAGAGCCAGTTGTTTAAATGCTCTGTTGTGAGTTTCTAGTGAAATAGCTTTAAATAACAAGATAAACAGTACAGCTGCCAACCCAAAGCAATCTTACACTGAGGGGGCGTGTGGCACAGAAAATTTCCTCTTTGTCATTTTGATTTGAGTTTGAAGCTGGACCTGGGCTTAGTTCCAGCTCAAAAACCTGCTCACTTCAAAGGCTTCTAAATCGTCCCAAGGAGCTAATTTTGGCAGCTGATTGTTTTTGTTTGGCCAGGCATCCTAATAGCGAAAGCCGTCTGCTCCAGCAAATGAAGACTTCTTCAGTGCTCAGACTTACCATTCCCAGTTCTATCCTGATGTGGGGGGTGTAAACCATGGCAGCCTTTCACTGATTTCCCCTTCTTACCCCAAGTTCACAACTTTATTTGTTAAACTGTACCTAATCTCTTGCATGTATAGGAAAGATATACTTTCTGTTTTCAAAAGAAAAGATACTGTATTCTGCTCTGAATTAATCCTAAAATATACCTGTATTATCTGTTTGCTTTCTCAGCAACTAGGTTTGGGTTTTTTTCCCACTCTCAAGAGCAATATTAGCCTGGTTAATTTACTGATTTAAAAATAGCTAGCTTCACTTTAGAAGGAAACTATTTGCAGTTATGCTGGAGCTGTAATAATATTTATAATTATATGGACAACTTTTCCTGCAGTAAGAAGGTGTTTGTGATGCTAAGCACACAATGAAAATTGAAATTCTGTGCTATTCTTAAAGTATAATATGAAAACATGCAAATAAGCTGTTTCTGGTGGGTAAGAAATTGGGTAGCACAAGGCATAGAGACACATTAAAAAATAAATCATGTGAATGGTTAAGAAGGGCTCAGTACTCACTTTCACACTACACAGGGTATTTAATTTGATTATTTATGTCCACCTTGTGCCAGAATGTTGGAGGAAACATACTAAATGAATTTAAGTTTGAGATGTAAGAAATGGTGTGATCTCAGTTTGGCAATACACAGTGCAGACCAAACTCAGGTGGGCCATGTTGCTGTTTGCATATCCTAGTTGCTCTGTCTGTCTATGGAGATTCAGGTGAACCGTGGCTGTAATGTAGCTAAATCTAAATTATCCAGGCAATGATAATTCTGCTTCATGTCATTTTCCAGAGAGATAACAGAAAAGAATTTTTATTCTGTTTTTAAGAGAAAACCAAACCTTTGAAATTGTAAAATGGGTTGACCAGGTAAAAATACTAGCTTTCGTTCACTCATGACCTCAGTCATTTTATGAAGACATTGCTTTGCCATGCAGTTTCAGTGGGAAAACTGGTTTGGGAAAACTACTTGGCAGTAGAAAACAGTAGAAAGTGTGCAGACTGAGTTCTTCCTTCAAAATGAACCATCAGGTCCTGAAAAGCTAATAATTCATCTGTGACACATTACCTGTAGAAAGGGAAAGCAATTTTAATGCAAAAAGAAAAAGAAAAGATTTTGTATTGCTGATCCTATTCCCTGCATTTCAAGGTCAAAGAAAATAATTTTGTAAAGAATGCTTTCAAACCCTGATCTTAAACACCATGGACTTGCTAATCATTTACCATGAACATGTATTAGTAAATAGCTAAATCAGAATGCTGTTTAGAATACCTTACTTACTTTCCTTCTTTTGTTGTTTTGTTTGCTGTATTTACATTGTACTCTTAAGCTACAAGTTCGCTTGCATTTCTTGTATTCCATTTATGTAATTATGTAATAACCAAGAACTTTTCCTGGAAAAAACCCTGCTTTCTACCAGAGCTCCCAGTCAATTTGTTGCCATGAATACTTATTTAATATATATTCATTTTTTTCTATTTCTCATGCAGCTGTTTAATACCCATGTTTTAATATGAACCAAGGTCAAAAAGGTAAAATATTGTTGTCCTTAACCTAATTGATTGCCACGGAGGAAAATACAATTTTGTGTACCATAGAATCATAGAATATTATGATAAGCCTCACCACCCTCATAGTAAAGAGCTTCCTCCTTATATCCAACCTGAACTTCCCATTAACGTTTAACCCCATTGCCCCTTGTCCTGTTCCTGCAATCCTAGTTTTTAAAGCAGGAAATTTTTGCAGTGTCTATAGTTAGAGTTTGAAATATATATTTGCTTGCAATTACCTGAATCAATTCTTGTGCTCTTCTTCAATGTACGTATAATGTCAAAATGTATGTTTCATATACATTATTTTTCATAATTTGTATTATATCTCATATAATGAAATATAACCTGATGACAATATTTAGAGCTTTGAAATACCTTAAAAAAAAGGTAAAACAGTGGAAGCCAAACCTAACTCTTTTTTTCTTCTCTTGTTTCTGTAGGACTTTCAGAGAGTGTCACCATCAATTGTTCTTTTTGAAAAGTATGGAAAAACTTACTCCAGCACTGGACAGATAGTGTAATTGTCCTGTGAACTGCACAATATGACACCTAATGAGTGATCAATAAACGTATTTCAGCAAATGCATAGCAGTATGTTGATGGACTGTCCCATAAAAGTCTCTTTCTGCAAAGGGATGTAATCCTATTTTGCTGTTATGTGGGTACATAATCACATGTGCTCAGCACAGAAGAGCACATTTGATCACACAAACTGATATTTGTTCACTGTGTTCCCTAGTATCCAGTTCTGCAAAATATTGGATATCTTCTGAACACATTAACTTCAAAAGACTCAAATAATTCGAGCATCGGGGAAAGACTTCAGCATTTCTTAACAGCAAGTCATAACCTAATTGTTAAAATCATGTGAGTGAATTTTTACAGGAGTTTTGTGCTGAATTCTCTAGAATTCCATGTTCGATTTTCATATCATTTGGCTCTACTTGAATCAAATATGTCTCTTTATGTTACTTTTTAGTACTGCTTATTTATTTTTTTATGTGATTCTTCTGTTCTCCTACAAATGTGCAGAAAGCCTCCATGAGAAGTCTATTTCTATGAATACTTTCTGAACTCGGAGTCACAAATTTCACTTCTGCAGGTTTTCAGCTATCAGCTGATGTGAAAAAGTTTTTCTGCTGTCACATACCAGAGTAAAAACTCTTTCAAATCCTTTACAGTAGGTTACGAGTGCAGGCACCTGCATGTACTGTTGTTACTTACTGGAGTTTTTCATTTTCAAGCTTTGAAAAGTTTATTCTTCTGCATGGCAATGAAAAACAGGAACTTCAGTGACTGCATCTCCCTGATAAGATTTAATCTGATCAAGTGCATCAGAGTGCTTTACTTGTTCCTGGAAGGGACTGAACATGAGAAACTCGTGCAAAACTGTTGATGAATAAAGATGCCACAGTAATTTTTATATGTGAGAGCTATCTATTTGATTGCTTCAGCTTTAAGGTAGTTCATCACAGTAATTCACCCTGTGTTGCCTCTTTAACTTCATACCACAGTTTCCCATCAGTCCGATTAGAATCAGCAATGCCTTTATCAGATTAATCTTTCTTTCTTCCTTTCAGTGTCTCTGACCCCAGGACAAAACAAAGCCAACCATGCAGCCTGTACTGTGCTGACAGTGGTGCCTGTAGCTAAGGGTCTGGAGCACACACACTTCTTATTCTAATTCTTTGATGCATACACACTTGTCTGCCTCTTAAACAACAAAACTTTCCTGTTTCTAAGCAGACAGCAACTTGCAGAAATCTTATACTAAAGCAGGTCCAATCATTTAATTAGACAAATAACACCCATAAAATGAACAGAGTAGCACTCACAGCACCTGCCAGGTTTGGGGTTATATTGAAAATTGTATTTCTTAGGGAATCCAATACTTAAACTCAAGTTCACATAGAATTTATATCATTTGTTGGCATATCACATCCAAACTCTTTTGTGTGACCACACTGTAACCCCAGAAATATTTAATTTCTCATTAAGTGCATTCAGCACTTATTCAGGACATTCATACAAACCATTTGAGAATTATTCTTATAGGGCCTTTACCAATTATTCCATTATGTAGAGACTTATTATTTTCATTAGTCTCTTAAAGTGCATATAATCACATGCAGAGAGTTAACAGAGGCTTATCTTGAGAATATTTTTAAATATAAAAGCATATCAATCTCTGAAAGTTTAGATGGATCTTGACTTCTTTTTTAGTTTCAAATCCCATGTAGGTGCAGCAGAGTCCAGGAACCTTTGCAAACATGGACTAGAGAACCTCCTTTTCATTTTTTCTACATATGAATGAGGCTGCTTGATGGATAGAGAAAACTCCAGTATTAAGAGGAACAGCTAGTAATAATTTACAAATCTAGTCTTGGGCACCTTAGGCATGTCGGACTCCTTTGATTGCAAAAGCTCATAATGCCTAATATAGTACAGGTGACACAAGTCGGGTTTTACAATGTAGAGGAATTGGACAGAATGAACGAATCAGAAATAATTCAGAAGTGAGTGCTAGCAGTGCAGTATACATGAAAGGAGAGCAAACATAAACTGTAGCGTTGGGATGGACCTGATTTCTGTGGCCCTGGGATGTATCACCACATCCGTTGCATAGCCCTCTGCATCAACCGAGTGAACATGTCTGTCTGGCAAGGAACATTTTGGTTTGTGCTCTTCTTTAAAGCAAAATGTTTACCTGTAGCAAACTTATGTACGGTTTTTATCTAAAGCCAGTTAAAGCTAAGATTTTGATAAGTTTATTCACTTCAACAATATAGTGAACAAAGCAGTAGTAATTTTGATAATGTCATTATGTTACCAGTCTATCAGTATAAATGCTAAGTGATTGTGTAAGTGATTTTACTCATGTTTTTCTTTCTAATGGATATAGTTTACCTTATCAATTTTAATTATAAAATTACTTTTTCAATACATTGAGTAATGTATTTTTAATATTCCATTTACTGCAGGGTTTTCTTGTTAGTGAAACCGTTGGCTTGCAACGTTCTAGTACTGAATGGTGTTCAGTGAAGATTTTTCTGTTTTATAGGGGATGTTATGATCTATTCTCATGCTACAGAACCTTAACACATAGAATGGAGAGAGAGGCACTGAGAAAGGAACACTGAAATTGTGGAATGGACTCATGGATATTAATGAGCCTGCAAGATCTGTAGCCTCTTAGAAATGTAGTTGACTGTGGCATTCAGCAAACCACTCACAACAGTACCTAAAAATCAAAAAGAATCACTATGATGCCAGAGAAATGGACAAACATAAGAAGCTGTGTATCAGTCTTAGGACAAAGAAATGCAATGACTCTGATTGCCCCACTCAGTTGAACAAATATGAATAGTAAAACATATATAGCCAAATTACACACAAGCAACCTGATTGTTGTTTTCTGCATTAACAAAATATGGCCTCAGCATGCAGCAAGACATACCTGATCCTAGCTATAAAGCTACAGAAACACAAATATTTTTTGTGATTTGGACTGATTTCATCCATGTGTTCAAAGGAAAAAGATATGCTGTTGGACGGTTTCATACTGCATGGCTGAAGAGGCTTCCCAAATACCTTTAGGAAGCAGCACTTAGAGGGAAGAACATGTCATATCAGCTCACCAACAGAGTATTTCTAATACGTATGTCTACATTTGTTTAATGTATAAAAAGCCTGGAATGTAATATTTGATGTCCATTGATATCTTAGCAATTTGCATAGATCATAGATGTTGAGTCAGATAATAATGTAATTTATTTCTAAATCAGACACACTTGCCTACGTGCCATGTGCAAGGATTCAAAGCTTCTGTGCTGATGACCAATGATCTTCTGGTTTTACCACCACTGGGGATCACAGCATTCAGGAAAAGTCGTTAAAATGGAACAGCAATGTGCTAACATTTGCTCACAACATCTCACATCATGAGAAGTTTCAGGGATATTAGAAACGTCTTTTAACATCTTTTCATACCAAATCTGTTTCCGTGGATTGAGGATCTTTCAGTGTTGCTGCCCAATAGTTTTGTTTGAGTCCTACATAGCTGATGTTGTGAACGCAGAAAATCTCTTATTTTAAGTAATTTTAAGAACTGCCTTCTGGTCTGATCCAAGATGTTCTCCTCACTTGTCAGAGAAAACATTTAGCTTGCAATGCCCTCTAGAGGCAGAATTGCTATAGTAGTGTTGACTACAGATTTACGCTATGCTTTTCTGGTCCAACTGTGATGCTAAGCTTCCAAGAAATGGCTCTTTTTTTTTGGTGTTTGGGTTTTTTTTTTCCCCCTTTTTGGTTTTCTTTTTTCTTTCTATTTTAATTTGAAGAAACCACATTTCATATTACTATAGGATCAGAACATATAGGTCTAGAACCATTATAGGCTCTACAACTGATTTAGATGGTTCATTGTGGACCTTGTATTGAAGTTGTCTCCAGCTAAGAAGTGACCATACTTACACTGCAAAACAAAATGGTGGTGCTGGTAAACAATAATGGAGTTTGACATGCCAATATGTAACATTGGATAAGACTCTGAAAACATCAAAATTAAAAAGTATTTCTAGCAGGTTACTGTTATTCCAAAGGATGTGCTTGCAACATGATTTTTGTCCATCTGGGGTTGTCTGTTTGATGAATTTAGATGTTCAGTGTAGTTGTGTTTTTTAGAAAGATGAGGAGCTGGCTCCTGTGGTCTCCTATACTCAGAATAGCAAAGACTGAGAAGCAGAGGATGTGTATAACTCCTTAATTTTAAAATCTGGATTACCCCCTATTAAAGCAGAAGCTCCAATCACAAAGGAGTCATATCCACGTAATCAGAAACAGAATATGAGAGAAACAGAATTTGAGCCTTGAAGCTTTTATTTGTCTTAGGTGCATTTGTGAAACCTTTTTGTGTGTGTGTGTGTGTATTTTCTTTCACAAGTTTCCAGAAGTTTCTGGTAGGCCTGAAAAGCTGTCAGCAAAGAAGTCCAGGCAATGCAAAGCAGGCTTGGCTTCCTATTCCTCCATCTTTTAATAGTTCAGCTCATTAATGAGACAATCATCTGGCTGCTGGCACAATCAGATGCAGTCACTTAGCAGTACATTGAGTTCAGTTTATAGTACTCCGATTCATATTCATGATCAGAGGATGCAGTGGAGCAATTCATTAGTGCACTGATGCATTAAGCAACCACTGCCAAAATGTGGCATAGTGAGAGTTTGCATTAAACTGCTTCCTTTGAAAACATTTTGGTTAAGAAATGCCATAGTGCAGAAATCTGTTGAGATGAGTCACTCAGGCACTTCAAGAAAAACATTGAGACTTCATGTATATAATATTTAGTTAAAAAAAAATCCATTCACTGGTGCTATTGTGTGTGTGAAACTACTGCATCCTCAGATGCAAGTTTAGACTATTAGAAATAGCTAATAACATGCACAAACTAGATTAGAATTATTCCAAACCGAACCTTCTTTCTTACTGTTTGTTACTTTGTGCTGTCTAATGAGAGTTTTGTTGATGGTTTTGTTTTGGATGAAGATACTCAGCAATGCCAAAACCCCAACCTTCTACATTCTTTATGTCTGCTCATGGTACAAATAATACATTTTCAATTACAGCCTATGCAAGCTCAACTCACAGTAATTCTGGTTTTAAAAAGAGACAGTTTTTAAATTAGAAAGGCATGCTTCTTCTTGAGTACTATTGTGAAAAGAGGTGAGGCCAGGTTTAGTTACCTTCTCATCTTTACTCTTTATAGCATAGTTTCAGTGACTCTTTGTCCACATGCTTCATTTGATTGCAGCTTCTAATTTTCTACTGACAGCCATTCTTCCAGTTTATCATCTCTTCAGATTTCTATACATCTGAGTGAGCAACTCCATGGTAAGAGGTGTGAATAAGGAAAGAAAGAAGAGAAAGGAAGAGAAAGGAAGAAAGAAAGAAAGAAAGAGTTGTAAATTTGTAATCCCTTGTACATAAGCAAAATAGGTGGTAAACTTTCTTCTAATTTGGCCTTAATACAACTCCTTTCCCTTGACTAGGAATGTTCTTGTTTCTTCTAACTGGCATTTAGACCAAAATCTGGGCCAGTGAATCACTACTAAAAGCAGAAACTGCATAGTATGTATAAATAGAAAACAGACAGCCCATACTTTATGTTTTTGCTGCAATAATAATTTCCTACATGCCTCGTACTTTTGGATAAGAATGCAGTCACCTGTGTTTCAGGCAGTGAGCAGACAGCCTCTGACATGGGTCTCTCAGAGAGAATTCAATTCAGGAGACATTTACTGGCTTCATTTTTCCTAATTTCCAGAGCAGTGGGCCAGGTAGGTCCCATGGACCTGCTAAGGAATCTTTAACCTCTTGGTTTTGTTTCTGTGCTTGCTCTTTACTTTTTTCCTGCCACTTGTTCCATTCCCCCTACAACAGAGGATACCTCTGGATAATACTAATAACGGCATAAAAAGAATAACTTGAGAGGAACTAGTTAAAAATCATCTGGGATTAAAAAGCTTAAATCTTTAAGAACTTTGTGTCTCTATGATTTCTTTCCCTCTCAAGCTTCTGTATTTCCTCCACTAGAAAGAGTTGCCATCTGCAGATGGTTTGCCATCAATCTTTTGCTCTAGACAGCAGGGCAAATGGAGTATGCTGAAGCAGGCAGTGTGGCTTATAAACAACATCTAAACATTTCTTTGGAACAGAAAGGTCTTTCTAAATTCTTCACAGCCTCCTGGGCACATGTATGACAGTGCCATAAACAGAAATATTCTGGTCTGGCTGAAGAGTTTATATCTTAATCTCAATCAGAACATATAGATGTATTTAATGAAAACCACATGTGGTACAATTCAGATTCTTAAATCCTCCTTAGTCCAGATGATTGCTTCAGCTATTCATGTTGCTAGGCTCTGTTTCCAGTTATTTACAATCAATAAAATCAGCTACAATTCCACTGAAGTACATAATTGTCCAAGTGTTAAACTAGATACAGTAGAGCACTATATTTTGGATATCTAAAAACCAGTCCAACTCTCTGCCCATCACATTTTTGTGGGGATCTCTTGTGCTGACAAACACTATTATGGTATCACATGAAGGATCGAGTGCACTATTTAGAACAAAGACCCTTCTGTGCTTCTACTGCTGCACAAATCTAAAGGAAAAAGAGATTAATTAAAAAAGGGAAAAGACAGTACAAGAAGTTTAGGAACTGAAAGAATCATAGAAACAATCTTACCCACAAAATCTAGCCAGCGACATACATTGACAATAGCTGGAACATTTTATCCAGGCTTCAAACAGGAAAAAGAAAGAACTATTCTAGGCAAGGGCAGGAGTCACTCTCTGCTTTCTGCAAGTCAGTAATGGCAATCACTCAACCCACAGCATGATGACTTGAAGACACATCTCTGTGGCAAGGAGTGAAGTGGAAATTCACTGTTGCCCCTGCAAAGGCAGTTCTGACTGAGTCAGGTTTTCACAGAGATGCTTGGTACAACAGCTCCTGCAACTTGTTAGTTTGTCACTTGTAGTTTAATGACAGTTGAAGAGGATGACCGTGACAGACAGCTGTGTCTGTAAGCATCAAGAGAGAGCTTATGTTTGACCTAGTTCTGGAAATGATTAACACATGATTTAGCTCTTATTCATTTCTATTCATGGTCATATATCTCACAGCTGTTGCTGAACACCAAGAATTAGGAAGGGGTTTTGATGACTACACACATAGATAACCAAATGCTGAGATTGGACCATTTACAATTAAAAGCAAATATGGTGTGTGTTAAAAAATAAGAATATTTGCTCTTGTTGCTCTGAAGTATTTATTTCCATTTCACCACCAGCATATTCTAGTAATGTGAAAATAGTGGTGGTGTATTTCATGACTTGTATATCCATCTGCTTATTTAATTCTTCACAACTACTATGCATTGAGATGAAATCACTTCCATTATAACAAGTATTAACAACAGACTTCAAGATGCTTGAAAGATCCAAGTGTAGGTGTCTTTTTTGGTACAAGATGCTTCTATTGCATTAATATTTAACCCACTTACAACTCTTTCATAATAACAAAGAGAAAAATTATAGGTCTACGGCCAGCTGGGAACTTCACAGTGCTGCAACTTTTCCACATGCATGCAGTCAGGAATCCATAGCTTTGGGAAAGATAGCATCTGGATTTCCTGCTCAGGAGCATCTTGTTAGGTCACCTCATCTGGACTGGGAGAGGGTCTCCACTGGCTGGAAAGGTTTCTGGCAGATTTACTCATACTCAAGGCGATGAGTCCCATTATGCAAACATAGCCCTTCCATAGGAAACTAAGAAGCTATGAATAAGGACAGGCACCTGTGGTTTGTACACCACCAGTTTATTGGAGTTTACAAAGTATGACAATGTTTATAAATCTCTCCCACAATATTATCTTCTGGATCCCCAGCTGTGAAGTGTGTAAAACCTGACACTTTCAGGTATCTCTGTTGCTGTCTCCTATCATTTTCTTCCTCTTGTCTGGCTCTTCTTCAACAATGTTTGTTTCAAACATCAGCAGGTTTTGATAGGACATGCTCACCTCTCACTGGTCTTTGCTTCCACTCTTCACACATCTGACAGATATAGACAAACTCATGAAGGTGATCCGATGCGGAAGACTTTAAAAGGCATTCTACCTGAAGGCATTCAAGCTAGGAAAGTGTGTTCCATAGCTTTTTTAAGGAGCAGATAGAGAACTGTCTAAAAAGGAAGGGTAGTTTATCCAAAGCTGGTTGTCTTAACATGGGTAAAAGAATATAGTTCTGACAACTTTAGAAACTAAGAAAAGTGAAACTTGTGTTTCAGTCTTGTAAATGTTTACTGCTGTAATAGTGTTATTTACATATTTTCCCCAAGTCCAGCAGCTTGCCAGAATTAATCATTTATATTTTTTTAATGATGTTTCATGTCCATTTGGGAGAAAAAATGACATTGTGCAAATGATTCTTGAGATTTCTTCTTTCTGAGGAATCTCAGATTGTATAACAAATATGAAAAGCTCTATAAACAGCTGAAATTTGAAAGACTCAGATTTAGCCTTCATTAAGTGTACATAAAGATAGACTCATCTTTAGAGATGAGAGATGATTCACCTTGAGCAAGTCACTACTAACCTTCTGCTGAGCTTGAAAACTGGTAGCTTGACCCAGTTTTTACACTGATAAAAGAAATCTGGCCATGCTGTTTTCTCAATATATGTTGATAAACTGGCTCTTCACAGCAAGAACAAATTTAACTGATACATCTGTTACTCAGATTGTTGCATAGAGTTAGCAATCTATTAAAACATTAAGTATTTTATTACTATCTAAAAGTTAGAAGCAAGGACCAGGGGTCTTGGCACTTTCTATGCAGAATTTGTGAGTGAATAATCTTAGAAACAACTGAGTCACCTTCTCTAACAAAAGAAAGAAATTAAAGAGGTCAAAAAGATATTAAAAGAACTCAAATTTTTATAAACAGTAAAATTTGCTTTACAAGACAGGTTTAAAATTCATATAAATGCTCTCCTGGTCATGTCCAACAGGTTCCTGAGTAGACAATGACAGTGGTTTTAAAGTATTTGTCCTAATCCAAACCTGAACATGCCTGGGGTTTAAAAGCACTTACAAGTAACTAAAAAGCAGCATGAAAATGCATAGTTTGAAACATACTGACAAAATGGGACTATGGGGTTCATTCACTACTTAGTTTCTTCATCTCTCTTCAATTCTTCTCAACTTCTGTACATGCAATTTTGTACTCTAAAATATAGATGGAATTCAGATTTTACTCTAAAATACATGGAACAGTGTAGATAGAGCCCCATATTTCAATAAGCATTAGAAATTTATCTGCCAGATAGCAGATATAGCCTTGCACAGTAGTGCAGTGGTTTAATTCAGCAAGAAACTTGATGCAGATGTGTTTCCCTCTTTGGGATTGAGACTGTGAAGCTGATGGGGGAAATAAATTGCCAGCTGAGGAGAGGAATAAGTCAGAAGAAGGATGAAGATTAACCCTGCTCAAGGTTTTGTCTGTGGGCTTGACTTATCTGGCTATCTTGGTTTGTTGGGCTATTCAGGAGCTGTTTGGTACCACTTTGTGGTGCTCCTGGAACTTCAGAGGTAGAAGGATATATGTTTTATGGCCCTTCTGATAATGAAGCTTGTGTGTGTTTGTTACTCAGTGATTGTTTTTCTAAGACAGGCACAATCTGTACTTCAATGTGTCAAAGAAAATGATCACGTTGATTTTTTCCAATATAGAAAATGGCACTATTGATGCCCAAATACTCCAAATCTTCATTTAGAGACCTGAAGTGGAACTGATCAGTAAAGAGAAAAGTGTGGAGCAGGGAGTTTTTGTGTGCATCTCTCTCTGTTCCATCAAAACTGATAACAGGGAGCCTCGAGAAAAGAGCTAATGTTCCCTTGGTCGCAATTTATATCTTTTCTCAAAAAAAGAACAAGCAGGAAAAGTAGTGACGCATGTCTGATATTGATGGAAAGCAAGTATGTACCTCATCCATTGAAAACATTGATCAAGGCCACTTTGCTCTTTTTTTAATGATGGCTCCATAAATCTGCCAGTATCAATGAAAGTCACTGTTATCTACTCGAGGTTCTAAATGGCTACAGTAAAGAAACTAAGTCGTAGCTAATGGCTCTTTGCATCCAGGAGACAAATTGTCATGCTTATCTCTTTTGAAACTTTCCTACTGCTTTTTGTTTGTTTGTTTTTAAATACACGAAGAAAACCAGGACACATTAAAAAGAAGGAAAAAATCCACATACCCATGGTAATGTTTAATGAAGCAGTTTTAATGTGCAAAAAAGCTTTGAACGTCTTTAGTTTTGTACGTTTCATTCAAGGATGATGAGAACCCAACAGGATGTGGCACTTCTGTGCATGAAGTCTATTGACTATGGCAAAATAATTTGACTAAAAAAGGTCTGGAAAAGTGATATTCCTGTTAAATATCAATGTACAGTTTGCAGTTCAAGATCAAATCAGAAGTAGGATTTAAATTCAATAGCAGTTAAACCTTACAAATTGTTCTGATCAAAATGCTATGGAAAATGTTCTGTTCACCCTGAATTTCATCCAGTGATGGACATAAATCTATAACTGAGAAAAATTTTATATGGACAGTAATGTCCCCCAAACCAGAACAGAAAGATGGGAATTAGCCTAAAATGATTAAACAAGCATCTGTTGCCTGCTAAGTGATTGGGTGTGACTGCTCCATAACTGCTTAATGTCTCCTTTAAGGGGTAGGATGAGGGCAGAGGCTAAGAGAAAGCTTGTGCTATAGGTGGAACAGAACAGAGAATCACAGGGGCTTCGACAACAGTGTTGCTTCAAATGCAGAGTAAGAGAAGGTGACTGGCTTATCTAGTCCTCTGGATTTATGGTCATCTTAAAAACTCACCTTGCATACATACATACGTATATATGTGTGTGTGTGTGTATCTTTATCTATATGTATATATAAATTTAAAAACACAGCTGGGGAAGCAACACAACTGCCAAAATCCCCATTTGCAAAACACACTGTACTTTGTTTAGCAAACCAAGGCATTTGATTTGCTCATTTAATAAAGTCAGGGAGGTGCCAGACACCATATGTGGGGTGCTAAGGGGATATCAATGAATGAACAAGCAGACCAAGCTCCTCATCCTAGCTCACAAGCTGCCTCTAAGTATGTGGCCATGGTCCGCACTGCCATGCTGTCTGCCAGCAGCATAGTTCCATAGTTTCCAGTATTATGCCTTTGTTGGGACTCCTCTGCCAGGGGAGGCTGAGGAATCATTCTTGGGAACCCCAGTGTAAAACAGGGGTTAACTTTTCCATATTGTATGCAAAATGTGTTCAGGATTGAAGTGTATTCTCAGTGAAAGACCTCACCTTGCACAATGGGAAGCAATAAACCTTTTTCCAAAGATGTGTTGAGAAGAGTTTGAAAAGGAAATTTGCTTAGTTTCCGTATCAAGAATGTCAAAAGAGTTTCTCTAGACAGATCTGACTCTATTTCAGATATCGTGGCAATGAAATCCCTCCTTAGCCTTGCCCCAACCCTCATTCCTGTGTAATATGTGTATGAATCTCAGAAACAGATGGAGAATGCTTTTACCCAGAATCTAATCCTAGTGAGGTAGAGAGGCCAGATGGTCTCACTTTCCAAATGGAAACTTTCAGAGAGTCTTTAAACTAAGCAAAGATTTTATTAACATTGATGGCTGGATATGGTGTAATACACAGAGAAGATTAATTGGAAACCCTAATTAAATGTAACAGTGTAAAAAATTGGAGCACTGTTTGGCATCAGCTTTTTAAGGTTCTTGCTGAAACCTGGAGCTTTCAGCATGGCTGAGCTGCAAAGCAAACAACAGGAAAGCAGAAACAATGGGATTTACTAAAAGGTGCCAAACTCAATTCTACATGCATTCATTTTGTGTATTTTTTTTTCCTTACAGAATCATAGAAAAGAGGGCCGAAAGGAACCTTTAGAGGTCGTCTAGTTCATCCCCCTACCCCAAGGCAAGATCAACTATACCTAAATCATTCCTGACAGGTGTTTGTCTAACCTGTTCTTATAAAGCTCCAATCATAACAATTCCAAAACATCCCTAGGCAATCTATTCCTGTGTTTAACTATCCTTGTTGTTTGAAAGTTTTTCCTAATGTTTAACTCTGAATCACCATTGCTCCAGTTTGAACTTGCTATTTTGTGTTCTGTTGAACAAGGGCATGGAGAAAAGTTTGGGGCTTTTTTTGCCACGTGCCTTTTACAAATGGGAAGATTAATCCTGTTTCCTTGCTATTAATGTCTTAGACCAAGCAATTGCACTTCTATTTTCTTCTCATTTAGACTTCTGATCACTTGGTTTCTTTTATTAGGACTACATCTGTCCCAAGGTGGCATCAGAAACTGACCATTGTAGCTGCACCCTTAGTTGTGCTCAGCTGAACAAGAGGACTGTGTTATGGACAACATTCCTGTTATGTGTCCTGCTAGGAGCTTTCCTTCTTTTCTAAGTTTTGACTTTGATGCATGCTAAATTCATGTTCCTTTCTTACAGAAATCTTACCTAGCCATGCATTTTCAGCTCAATTTTAATAAAAGTCAACTGATACATCAAATAAGGGATTTGTTTGCTGTTTTACATTGCAGACAGTTGCAGAAAAAGAGTACTTGTTTATATTAAGACATTATCATGTCCCTCAAGCAAATAAGGTGAAAGAGTCAGTTTTCTACAGCCTGTTAAGGGAATGTACATCTGGAAGTAATGTTTTAATTCTCAGACATATGGAGTCCGGAGCTTCAGGATACAAGTGTCACACATCGCTTCACCCTTTAAATCCTGTGCTTGTGTCTCTGGCTCGCAGCAAGAATTCCTGTTGATCATGGACAGTAACCAAGAAAATGTTGCCATGTTTTCACAAAGCCCTGACCTCTGGGCTGTTACTTAGTTGATTACTTGGCAATGCAAACCCGCAAGGTTGTACCATCTTACTAAAACCAGTTTGGATCTTCAAAAGGCAGACAGCATACTTAGGTAAAGCAACTGCATCATTAGGAAAAGCAATGGCACAGAGAATGACTTCCAGGAGCCTCCTCCTGATCCTGTCTCTTGAAGTGTGCTCCTTCTCCAGCTCCCATGGAAAATGCTGTATTAAGGTGTAGTAGGCAAGCACAGAAAGAGGTGTCTGGACCCCGACTGCTCTGAAGTTTTGCTGAGACAAACACATGTTTATAGTGTACAGAGAAGGGAACAGATGTGCAGATTCAAGGGATTTCATCACCCCAAATGCTACAGTCACAGCTAAAGAAGTAAAAACAGATGCAGTTGTTGGAGCAGCAACAATGGCAAGGACTAATGCTGAGGGGGAGGAGAGGACAACTTATCCCAGGAGCAGGGCATTAATTATAGACTGCCCTGAATAGTGACAGCACCCAAACTGCCTCTCATAACACGTTTCTTCTTTTGTAGTTTACCAACATCAGTTGCATACCACCCTTTCCCACCACCAGTGTGCAGCCCATACAGCTACCTTGCAAGAGTCACACAGATCAAGATCCTTGACTCAATCCTTGTAAGAGTCAAATAAATAAGTTCATTTTTATTAGTTGCTTCTGCTTAAGTAAGGGATGTATCATGTTCATCAGTCAGCTTCTGTGCATGTGGATTGGCCTCAGCCGCTTTGCTGGTTCAAACTCTAAGCAGTTACAGTTCTTGTGCTGTAGACGAGAGGCTGGTTAGCTTGACTTTGGGTAGCTTGGGACAAAACTGTATCCCTAATCTTTAAAGAGAAGTTTTATACTACAGATATGGCAGTGACAGATCTAGAATGACTCTTTAATGTTGTGCACTGGAAGATTGATGCAAAAAGCTAATGTGAAGACAAAGCTTAGCATTAAGATGGTGAAAAGTATAGTTCCAGATTATAAGCTTTCAGTTTATGCCTATGTCGTGGTTTAAACCCAGCCATGCAGCTCGTTCACTCACTCAACCCCTCTTTTTTGCCCTCCCCTGCTTCCAGAGGGATGGGGAGGAGAATCAAAAGAATGCA
>JBAFWW010020178.1:22986-35194 GCA_036873685.1 Agapornis canus | reverse complement strand
AGAAAGAAAGAGAGAAAGAAAGAGAGAAAGAAAGAGAGAAAGAAAGAGAGAAAGAGAGAAAGAGAGAGAGAGAAAGAGAAAAAGAGAAGAGAAGAAAAAAGAAAAAGAAAAAAGAAGAAAAAAGAAAAAAAAAAGAAAGGAAAGAAAGAAAAAGACAGAAAAAGGAGGGGGAAAAAAAGGAAGGGGACAAAGAAAATGGTAGGGGAAAACAAAGAAGGGGGAAAGAAAAAAAAAGGGGGGGAAGGAAGAAGGGGGGAAGGGAAAATGAAGGGGGGAAAAAGGGAAAAGGAAAGAAGAAAAAAAACCAAAAGGCAATTGCTCACTGTATATGTAAGTTGCCACTGGCTGCAGTAAAAGCCAAAAGCCAGCAGTGTACATGTTGTTTTGGGTTATTTTAAGTCAAATAAAAATACTACTTCTTAAAAAACACACCGAGAATGCCCATGGCACAGACGTTATTTGAAAAACATTCACCAAACACATCAGGACCAACTAACTTCAACACATCGCTCACTGCTTCCCCTGATTGCTGCCATACTCGATTTGAAGTTCCACCGGCTTACTTTAAAAATATGTTAATCTGCAAACATTTACAGAAGGCAGCAACTCCCCAGTGGCGATATATAAAGTTTGGAATTTTTAAGTAAATGTATGCACATAAGTTGTAAATAATAAACCTTTCAATTAAGTGAATACTAAAAAAGAAACATGAACAAAGAAACTGCCCCCAAACCACCGAACACACCCCGGGTCTGGTTTAGGCCTTGAGCTTAGAAAAAAACCCAACAACAAAAAAACCCACCCCATCCAAAATAAAGGCAAACAAAAACCACAAAGAAAATGAAACTTAACTTGCTATACAAAATAAAATGTAATTTCTGCACTATCCTTTCTCCCCAACCCATAACTGCCACTTGTAAGTAAGCCTTTTAAAAAGAAATTACTGTAAAGCTTTAACTGCATTGCACAAACACAAATTCTACTTTCTTCTAAAATGTGCTCGTGTAAATAATAATAACTCAGATTCTGGAGTTGTTCAATGTGAGCTGAAAACCTTCTTGTCATGGAAAATATGCAGCTGATATTTAGAAAGGTTTTCCTGTAATTAACTCCCCCTTGAGGATTTTAAGTTAGCAGCAGTAAAATTACCAACAGTATACTAACACACACCACATGCACTGTTACCCAGTGGCCTACCAGCACTCTCTTGAAGATCAAAAAAAGTAAAACAGAACAAAACCATCGCAGGGATAAAGTCAAAGATAATAAATTATTTTCTTTTTTCCTTAAAAAAAAAATACTGGGAAACTATATTTGTGGTATGAAAACCCCCATCTGCCCTGTACATACCTGCCATTTTTGTTTCCTCTATTACAATCTATTTGTGTTACACCACAGATGCTATTCCAAATTAGCCTTCTACCTATTCTCATTTAAGACTGAATTGAGAGCCAGGATCAAAGCTTAGTATTTTTATAATTAGCTCAACTTGTTCAAATTACTAGTATGTCCTTCAGTCTTTGTTCTCATCTACCAGTAAGAAATAATAAAATCAGTACAGCAGCTTCCAAGCCAAAGATGCCTGGTTAAGGAAAACACCTTTGTCACCTATTCAGGTTTTCTTTCCCTAATTACTGGTAACATGCAGTTTCAAAAACATACATCTTTTGTTTGTAACTGCCTTTTTCTATAAAAGATTTTAGACCATAGTTTAGTCCTTAAGTTAGGTTAGTCTATATTTCTAAATTTTTATTATCTCTTTGTATGTGATATTACCCATCCACATTTCCAGAGATGCATGAATTGTGTGTAGACACACAGGCACAGGAAGATGCAGAGCCTGTCTACACATCTGTGGATAGTAGCTGCTGGAAGGCAATAAGACATCAAGCTCTGAACCAGAATCTGCTTTTTCTGTACTGACTCGAATAAAGCACTACACCTACAACACACACATGCTCACATGAATGTCTGTATAGAACTGAGTGTATTCCACATGGATTCACCTATTTTCTGTAGATAAATGCACTTACATAGGTAGGCCATGGTCTAGTTCTCTTTCTATGTTTACTGATTGCATATATAACAAAGCATGGTATCACGTGACGTATTCGGTGCCCACATATGGGCACAGGTATATTACACTGGATCTCAGTCCTAAACCCCTCACTGCCAAGCCTGCCTACTCCTGGCATGACCAGAGCTTATGGCTCCCATCCTGCAGATCTAAACATACATTCACATGCACCTTTTCAAGAGCGAGACCTCAAGGTATGGTCTCTGTGCTACACAGGACATAGCAGCCTCCTGGCAGAGTATTCACCTAGCACAGAAATTTCACTATTATAACTTATTAGTGTCATTCCATGCAATCCTTCAGAAAACTGCTCTGTAAGACCCAGTTTCTTCAAGTAGCTTTTTGTAAACAGATCTCTGCATCTGCAGTGTCTTTATTCCAGTTAAATCTCTGGAACACTTGGGAGTAAAAATAATAAGCTTAGCTTATGTTGCTGAACATAAGCTTAAGGCATACATAGAATGACAGATTATTTTAAATGGTCTACAACTTTAACTTACATGTGAAATACAATTCTTAAAAGCCTTCTGAAAAACTGAAGTATTGGAAAGCACAACTCAGAACATACTAATTTGTGTGTGTGTGTGTGTGTGTGTATATATATTAATGCCTGGAAAATGATTCAGGAAAAGTAATTCAGGGAAAAGATGTGCGCCTTACTACTGTTTCTTTTTTTATTAAAAAAAGATTCTCCAAAGCCTCTCTCTGCTTCTGGAATGGAAAAAACCAACCACTTTCACCTCAGGATTTTAAAATATTATTTTTAAGGCTTCTTTTTTCTCCCTTAAGTCAAGGTACAGAAAACTGACCAGTTGACTGCAGGACTGCAGTACTGCAGGTGATCCGCTGCTAGTTGCTTGCAGTCACAAAACTCTGAACTCTGCCTCTTGCCTTGATGGTGACACTACAGGCTGTTTAAGTTCCCCTTACCCCAAGTTTCTCACAAATATCAATAAAAACCAACAAATCACTTGCTAAAAAGCTTGATAAAGGTATGTTCTAGCAGCTAAAGATTCTGTCACAAAATACTGTTTTTGGGGTCAATCTAAAACTGCCAACAGGTTTAAAGTCCTCTTTCATTTTTTTCACTTTCACATAAATATTTTGGTTTAATTTCTCAAGAATGGGTAACAGGGCAAAGAGAGGAGAGTTAACTCTTTCTATCCCAAACATTTTTCTACCAAACTACACTGCTAGACTGACTTTGAAAAATAGCCATTTTGGAAGGATTCCCCCTTCTTGCTCCCCCCCCCTTTGAAAAATTACCTAAAGCCTTTTTTTCCCCAAGCAAGTTAATGTGAACTTGGGAATGGCAATTAAATTGTCAGAATTAAAAAATTTGTTTTTAACTAGAAGGTAGCCAGAAGTATAGTCATGGGGCTGGTATTGATTGTCTGAACAGAGAACATTAGTCTTCAGGTATTTATTCTGCCACCTCTGCACCAGAGGTTCTCCTTCAAATCAAATCAATCCCTGGAAAAGATTGGTTCTTGCTACTAAGACACGTAACTAGGCTGCAACAGAGCTGATTGTTGTTGTTGTTGTTCTCTCTAGATTTTACTGAACAGCATCTAGGCTTCCAATTGTTTCTGAATAATTTGCACAGTTGCAAATTGTGTTTTTTCCTAGGTTGTGAGCTCTCTGGGGTGGAGAATACATCTGGTTTTATTTGAAAGAAAACAAGCAGTTAATAACGTACATCTACTAATGAAAAGTGTACTAAACTCTATGCTTTCAAGTCTGGTTACTGCAACAGTCCTTTTCCATTATTTATGCATTATTCATCACTGTCTTCCTTTTGGCAAAATCCCTTATGCCCAATTTCAGGTTTTGGTTTTGGTCTGGCTTGTTTTGAGAAAAGCTTAAATAGGCAGTAGGGAACCTTTTATTAATTACTGAAAAATGCTTTTGCTTCAGAGACATGTAAAGTTATTTGAAATAGAATAATTCATGCTAAATTATTGATAAGAAATCATAAAATACCAGGGCAAACATTCTGCAAACTCTAAGGAGATATCCTTAGAATTTAGAATTGACATCATGAAAGCAGGGCCTGGAAGTATGATTCCAAAAATCTGAAAATAATTGGATTTTATGATCTGAAATTGGTTAATATTAAAAGTCTACAAACACAATTTATAAATAGATGGCATGACTGCTCCAATTGACCTTTCTGACAACTGTACCTTGTGAGATGTAAAAACAAAACCACCACACCAAAAAAGCCACCCCCCAAAAAAACCAATACAAACCCTTGTATTCCTATACATTACAGTTTTCAGTTGAACTTGAATTTGTACTTTGGTTATCTGTTTTACGCTTTGCCAGTGGAAGGTCTCGGAGCAAAACAATTGCATACATACACACACACACTGAGTCAGGCAGATAGCAACTATCTACATTTTCAGAAATCACATAAACAAGAATATTCACTGGATAAAGAAACAAGACTGGACGTAGACAACAAAGGCAGTACGCCATTAAATCCAGAACAAAACAACCCCAAGAAATTAAGTATAAGAAAAGCCTGTTAAGGATGTGAAATTCTGAACAGAAAGGCAGACAGAAAACAACTAGCTCTATTTAAATTACCAGGATTAGCTACCAGCAATGCCTATTACTTACCTATGAACTAGGGCTACTTTTATTCACTCTTCTTTTGTATTAACAAAAATTGTGCTCATTTTAATTATAAGCTGAGTATAAGACATAGCCTCTGAAATGTTATATGGATTAATGAAAATATCACATTAGTATGAAAGATGAATAAGTGTGTGCTTACTTACAGAAGAATTAGTAACAAATATAAATAGGAACTGTAAATATTTTGCAGTAAATAGATACTTTTCAGTATTTTGATAAACAGCATAAAGCTTAAATACAAAAATGTGAGTAGAATATATAAAACTGTGATGAGATCTATTCAACTTGAAGTACACATAATATTAAAGGGGAGTAGCTTTTGTTTATCCATAGAGTATTAAACAGAAGGAAACCTTGTGCCCTTAAAGTCCACGGCATAGAAACAACACACAGTCTTTAGAACAAGCCCCAAAGCAAAAAAATGGGTTAATTAATTCTACATCTTGTTCCTCTTTCTATAGTCAAAGATGCAGGGCTCCCCAAACATTACTTTCAGATCACTTTATTGACTATTCTTTGTACGGTCATTTATTTTAGAAGACTGATGTCACATTTGGCATTATATCAGCTGACATATTGTAGACATTTTCTCCCAGAAATGGCTCTTTAAGGCTGAGTGCAAGAGGTTAAGGTGCCTGATGGAAACTAACTTTATGACAGTGATGTTCTTCTATATTCATACAACAGTGTTAATAATTATAAATTAGCATTAAGTTTATGCCACCACATATATGTATATATATGCAGTAAATCACAGGCTAAAAAAGAGAAAAGACTTCAATTTAAGTTATTCTCCTCCATGACATGTACCTTCAAGGTGAAGGGTACTCAGTTTTAATTATAAGCAAATTATTTTTAAGTATAAGAAAGATTGTTCTTCCTTATCAATGAATCTTCATTAGGTCACAAAGACAGATGATTCTAGACTAAACCCCAAAGTTCATTGGCTTTGGGTGGTTTTTTGCTTATCTTTTTGATTTATTATAGAATTCTCAAACTGATTATTGTATTAGTTTTATAAATACATCTCTCCAGAACAGACATAGCAGCGTGTAGTTGAGTGATCCCTGACAATAAAATGGGGGAAAAAAAGGATAAAAATCACAATCACCTATTTTTAAATTACCAGGTAGAAATCCTCATTGCCATTTGCTGCTTGAGCAATACTTCATGTTTCAGCATTTCTTGCTATTTCTTATATATCAAATTCTTGCAAAAAACCTCAACTTGAATAAAGGTGTGAATACAGTTCAGCTTCAGAAGTGTTATTTTTCTTTTAATGTATCTGTAACAATCCATGGATATGTGCTACGGCTAACTGAAATAACTGCTGTGGATTTTTGAACAGGAAAGACTGTTTTCTGAAGTTACTAAAGTATAAATAGGTAATTTACTACAAGAAAGCTTGTCCATTATTAATGGCAAAATCGCATCTGCTTTTCTTCTGCTTAGTGAGAACTACATTGTAATTATTGTATGCTAAGTATGCACAATGTGCCAGCCCAACTAAGATGTAATGAAGAGGCTTATCAAATACCAACATTGCTTACATGAAGTAACGGTCAGTTTATCTTTGTATTGAATGTGCCTGCAACGCAATGACAAAAGCCTCTGGTGTTTCGGACAATTTTCTAGCATCTTATAGGAATGAAGGTCTGGTCTTTACTGCCACATACTGTAACCTGCTGCTATTGGCGAGAAGCAGATTTTACACTGACCATGTTCTCCGGCTGCTTTTAGTGTCGCTTCAGGATGTGTCGATCCAAGGGGGTTACGCACAAATCGTCGCCGGCGCCGCAAGTCATCTTCCCAGTAGTCAAGGCGCCAGAACTCACGAGGACGACTACAATGAAACAGAGGAGCCACATATGTTAGCAATTATCAAACAGCATGGTAGCGCTGAATTTCTGCATAAAGCTCTCCTTGTTTGTGCTGCTTTTGCCTTTTTTCTTTTTAACCTCCCCCCTTTCTGCAATCTTTTACTTAGGTATGTCCTTGAAAATAACAATATCACCTTCCAGTCTAAGGAACTCCTTTCCCTTTTTTCTTGGAAGGTGAAATGAGCACTAAATACATCATTTTGAAATGAATTGCTGACAGTGTGATCAGTTTCCCCACACTCTAGTGGCATGTGCTCCGATTTCAGCCTCATTTCAGCCTCAGCAGGGCACCTTTCTCAGTGACTGCATTTATAAACCAGAATAGGGAAAAGGCTATTATAAATATGGTATAGCATTACCTATATTAATCAAAGTCTGTCCCCCTTCATTTTTCTTCCTAATTTGTGCCTTTTTGCACAAGGTCAGTAAATCATGCCATGAATTCTTGGTCCAGAAAGTGTTAACTTTAATGAATACCTCAGTTACATGGTTATGTATGTGATAATAAAATATTACTCTATTTAGATGTGCAGGAATTTAATTAAAATAATCTCTTAAAATATTCATTACATTTAGCCCCTGAGGCTTAGAACAACACAAGAAAATGCATTTCTTTTCCATTTACTGTTTTTAAATAAACCATTCCAGGAGAGTGAAACAGCAATCTATTTTCAAGCGAATCAGATTGGATTTCTAGTTTATGTAGTTGTGTTTTTACATTTAATTAAAAACTACATGTTATGATGTGTAATAATTGCTATATTGAAGGCATACTTCTAAAAAATTACCCCTAGAAAAGGTTATATCAAATTCATTATTTTCCATTGTACTCTCCAAATATACGTAGATCTTTTTAATATGGTCATATATAAGTGCCAGTTACTATCTTGTTAGATGATCATGAATGAATGCCACTGTAAAACAGTATTTTAGGCTAGAGAATGTACCCAAAAAAGCCAATTTCAGGTACAGTAAATAAACAAATAGAAAATGCCTGAAGCACAGAATAGCTGTGATAGCCTGAAAACCTGTATGCCCAAACTAAAAAAAAACCCACATATTTTGTTTGTTAAGATAGGAAGTATTAAAACAGTAGATGAAAATGCATACATATATTCAATTTCTGGTCCAGGAGCTAATAGAAAGTATAGCTGTCAACACTGACAAATGAATAGGAACAACTAATATACAGTCATGGTGTTAAAAATACTTGGCATCTACATTCTTAGTTTTGAGGTCTAAAGACAGAAATGCATTTTACTTAAGGTGAATCAAAGTTTCAAACACACATGGCAACAAAAGCCAGAATTATTTGCATAGCCCTACTCCCCAACACAATTTGCAGAGATAAAAAATTGTGACTCAAAGTCATTTTATAAAAATGGAGTGTGTTTGCATCTACCTTCATTAAAATTCTATGCCTTTTGCTAACACCAAAGAAAAGGCAGTGCTATTCTCCATCTTCCTGATTTCTTACTTTCAGAAAAATACTGAAGTATTGGAATCAAATGCCCAGTGTCTTATTTCACACTTTGTGCTGCAATCATGCTAAAATTCAAATGCTGCGATTATAAAACCCAATGATTTTGGAATACTTAACCAAAGAAATATTATAAAACACAGGACGATATGGGTTTATTCAAAGGTCGATTAATAACTTAAAATTCTCCATTAGTGATTATAGAAAAAAGGCAGAACACAGCTGGCTATGTGCATGCCTTTGATAGTCTTACAGCATGGATAGGCACTTCATCATTCTGCCTTCCTATATTTATCTGTTAAAATTATTATCAAATATCAGCCAGGATGCAGTCGTGAATCACAGACTGCTCCTCGTCTTCAGGGGAATGCTACAATGAGGGTCTATTCATCAGTATGGCAATCGGCACAAGTAATTAGTTCCCTAGACTGAGATCTCCTACAAAGCTTATTTCAGTCTGCAACACAAACATATGACAATGGAAAGCTAATGGAAGCTGCTAAAATTTGTTAACCTCTTCTGCCATCAATCCTTCTGGTAGTCTACTGTGCTACAGTATTATGCAAAGATGGTAAATTATTAATTTGTCATTCATCTATCTTTCTACAGTTTTGATAGAATTAAGTGATGCCATTCTTCTGGGTAACAATTACAATCATACTGCATTACAAACTATGCTAAAATTATTAGAAAAATAGGTAGGAACGATCAGGCATGAAGTATTATCCTGAAACATAATATATCTTTAATCCCTTACTTTTATTTTCACTTTGGCATACAAAATCTGCATAGGATTCCACCTCTTTCACCATTGTGCTGATTATTCACAAACAACAAAAACTAGACTGTGTAATCAGGTATTTATAACTACTAGAAAGCACTGTATTATGAGGTTAAAAACCCCCTATTCTCTACACATAGAAAAATATCTAGCAAAAACCTACACAGCCAAAAATAAACACCCATGCTGTCTAAGTCTTACAACTGAGCCATTTTTGACAGCAGCTACTGGGACAAATGCATACTAGTACCAATATAAACTTAAATATATCTATATATATCTATATATATCTATATATATCTATATATATATATATAAATATATACTCTAGAACAAGTAGCCTACTAGTACGATCAATGAGCTACTGCAGTCCCATGCCCTAAAGGCAATGCTGTAGCATGCAAACTTTACCTGTACAGCCAGGGGGAGACAGACATAAATACTGCTCTGATTCGGGCAGAACTGGCCACTGGCAGACTGAAGAACCATGAAGTAAAAGGGCCAAGAAAGCAGATGCGGAGCATCAGCTACAGGGAAAATTTGACAACAGAAGTTTCAGGCCTTAAAAGAAAGGCTGCCATATGGACTAAAGGTGCTATATGGACTGGATCAATGAACATAAGTACTTAATTAGCATAAGTGCAACAGCAACATTTCTCAGGGGATTGGGGATTTATGAATTATAAATCATATGATTTGCATGGATTTGTCAGGGTTCCCTCTAACATGGTACACGCTGATTAGTTCCTTAGTAACAATACTGATTTAATAGAAACAATGCTTTGATATTAAATGTTTTACTCCAATAGCATAACCATTATTTTATTTTTCAAACAGTTCCCCAAACTACCAGGCTACTTGGAACTGAGATAAAGCTTTCCTTTCAATTCCTATGTAACTAACTAGACTGTTACAGCTGTACAGAGATGAAACAAAATACAGAATGACCAATCTAACCTGTATTCTCAGGACTTTTGAGAGCATTATGCAAAAGAAAATGCCACTGTGCTCAGTGGGAAAAAGGTTTCAATGTTCACATAACTTCATTCCAAGACCAAGAAATCTATTTTTCCTAACAGTTTTAAAGATTAACACAGTTGGAAACAAAACATTGTGACAGGTGTGCTAGTTTTATTATGGTGTTATAGCAAAGGAATTTTAGGCGTGGGAATTACCTATTGGTCCTCATATCCCTATAGGAGATTTAAACTGAATCTAAGCAATACAACCAGATAATGACAAGAGGACTGAAGAATTATTTCTTGTAATGCTTTATCCATTGTTCATTTCAAGACAGTCTGCTAACTGTATGACCACAGAAAAGAAGCAGTCAGAACAATAGCATGGCTAGGAAAATATAAACCTACAAAAGCAATAGCCTCAGAGGTCTTAAGGTTGTACCTGAGCCACCAGTTAATTGAGAATGGAATTTAGCACACCACAGAAACACCCATTCAGACACTTAGATTAGTGAAGTACTAAACAAATAACACAGAAAAGAGAAACAAAGAAAAGGAAGGAAAGAGGAAAGCAGCACAGTGTTACAGAAATTGTCTGCAGAGACAGAGGATGACTAGAGCTCTAAATGACCTCCTCTATCTAGAAGGCTATCTAGCCTTAAAGGCAAGAAAACCTACTGACAAAAAGCAACTGCAAGAAGCTTAAAAGCAGATGGAAACTAGATGGTCTATACCCATGAAAAAATGTGTTACAACAACACAGCCTGCTATTATAGTCTTTTCACAGTCTAATATTTAAAGAAAAAGAGTCCTTGCCCTGCTGCATGGCAATAATATACACTAAACATGGATATGAAATACTAGTCAATGTGAATTTTGTGCTGCTAGAAATGACTGCACTGGCACATGGGGAAGCAGAGCCTGTTCCCAGGCCACAGAACAAGAACACAAGTGGTGATCATGACATAAGCATAATACTTCATTCACATATCCTAAACCTATGTGAAAATCCCAAGATATATTTCCAGATGCCATACACCTCGTTGGAACTCTAACTGTACAGTTAAGTAGGTAAGTCAATTTCTAAACCCAATCAATCCTTGGTCTCTCCACTAAGACCATCAGCAAGGCAATCAATCAGTAATGCCAATTTCTAAGGTGTAAATGCTCAGACACAGTCACCTAGGCTAAATTTGCTTCATAGACAACCAAACAGAGTGTAGCAACAACACTTATTCATCAGCAACAACGGTACAGATCTAAAAGGAAAACAAAGAAGCAATTGTATTTGCATTCAATTGTCAATCCAAAGATAAAAGGTGAAGTTCTAGGAAGTACTGCAGAAATCTTGATGAAGTACCACTAGCAGACTGCAGGGCATCATGTAACATAAAAGACTGCTTTAACTTGCAAATTGAAATCCATTGCACTTTCATGCAGCCGGATGTCCAGAATATTAACTGAAATCTCTTATATTTTGCACAGCCTCATAAAATGCAAGGTGTGTTCCAGTGACCTGATAAAAAGCAATTTCAGAAAACAAGTAAAGCATTTTCTGAATCCTTTCCATATTCTTGTAATGAGTTTTCCCAAACTCTGATCTAAAAACCCAACTCGTACCAGATTATCTAATTATGATTAGCTACATGTCTCTAAGTACTAATCTAAACAACGCTTTGTGAACATCAATTTGTGTATTACTGATTTGTGATGTGATCAAAATACTTAATAGGTTTTCGAAAATAAACCATTGAGGGTAAAGATGGTAAAGATGTAACCTGACAAGCAATTCTCAGCAGCAGTAGCAAGTTCAGCTTTTCATGCAGAGATCCCATGCACAAGTGTTTGTGTTGCCCTGAGGTAAACCTAGAGTACTGATGCAGTACGGAAAATGACTGGGTTTTAGTAACTCAGATTCTTGATCTGATTCCAAAATTGGTCTGTATTACCAAAGCACACAGGAGAAAGTTTGATTAGTATTAAGTCAAAGTTTCTGCTGAAATATTACTTGGCCAGCTACATTCTGTCTCAATGTGTGCAATTCACAGCACTTCACTGACAATGTATCTACTTCAGAACATCAAAGACTAATTAACTCCTGACAAGTGAATTGAGATTTTTGGAAATGCTACCTATGTTACCTGTATTTTCTTTGATGAGAAAACCAGTTTAAGACCATCTACTCTCCCTCCCTCAGTTGCATTCACAAAAGCATCTTAGATTTAAGCTTGGCACGGGATATGAAAGGTAACAGAAATGGATTCTATAGGTACTTTGGAAATAAAAGACAGAATAGGAACAACGTAGTCCCTCTCCAGAAGCTATCAGAAGACCTGGCTACCCTGGATTTGGAGAAGGCTGAGGTTCTGAATGACTTCTTTGCCTCAG
>JBAFWW010020178.1:8610-22886 GCA_036873685.1 Agapornis canus | reverse complement strand
CAGAGGGGCAGGATCAGCTCCTTGGCCCTGCTGGGCACGCTCCTTTGGATGCAGCAAGGAGAGAGACTTGAACCTGGGAGATTGGTGGTAGGGGCTGAGAGGCAAGTTTGGCCTGTGCACTGCAAGGGAAGACAAGGGAAGGAGTGGATGCCTGTCAGCCTGAAGTTGCAAGGAGAAATTTGGCCATGGGAGGGAGGTTTCTTTTTTTAATTGTTCATGTAAAATTGTGGGTGTGATAGGGGCTATAGAAGAGATGTTCAAAGAAGAGGCTGTGTGGAGACCTCCGAGCAGCCTTCCAGTATCTGGAGGGGACCTACGAGGATGGCAGAGAGGGCTCTTCATTGGGGAGTGTAGCAAAAGGACAAGGGATAATGGGTTCAAGCTGAAACAGAGGAAGTTCAGGTTAGATCTAAGGAAGAAGTTCTTTACTGTGTAGGTGGGGACTCACTGGCACAGGTTGCCCAAAGAAGTGGTGAATGCTGCATCCCTGGCAGTGTTCAAGGCCGGGTTGGACAGAGCCTTGGGTGCCATGGTCTATGTGAGGCTTTCCTCCATGTGGCAGGGGGTGGGAATTATGTGTCAGGCCTGGTGGTGGTGGGCAGAGTGCTGGAGGGAAAAGGGAGAGTCTCTGGAGAAATCCCTAATGGAGATGTTTGGTTTAAGTGAGAGGAAAGGCTCTAATCAGTGAGCCTCATTGTAGGTTATTAATGTAATTGGAAACACAATCTACCTAAATCATGCAAATGATATGCAGAGTGAGGATTTTTTTTCTGCCATCATAATGATAATCTAAATAAAATGTGGATTGTAAGTGGAGTTCTGAAAGACTGAATCTGAGATTAATATGGAATACAGAAATTAAATAAAGACACGCTTTGTGGGGAGCTGCAACTTTGCTTTGATGGCATTTGAGACCCTGATTTATGAACATGGTTACAAGGTTTTTAACCATTCTGAAAATGAAATGAGGTTAAATTTCTTCCTATTAGCATTAGAGTTACAATCACAACATACTACAATAGACTAATAAATGTTACTTTTTGAGTAATGGAATTGCCATCAAGACACCGTTGTTAATTGGAATGGGATTATAATTGGGGTTGTAGCATGCACATACTCAGTGGGAAGTACACTTACTGGAATGGTTGTATCCCTGCCCTATCTGAGCTGGGTGGTGGGTTTGGATGGAAGAGGGCAGGGTCTGTTTAGGTGCTTTTATTTAGAACTCATTAATCTAGCTGTTAAGTAAATACTCCTGGAAATGAGGAGATCAGTATTACAAGGTAGCAATTGTGGGGTTTCCTAATGGATGAATCATAAGTCAGGAGGTCGAATGCAACTCTTTGAAATACAGATCTGATAGCCAGAGACCATGTTTGTGAATGTAAAATCATAGGGTTGGAAAGGACCTTAAGATCATCTAGTGTCATCCCCTAGAGTAGAGTGGAGGTGGGTAAATGAGGCAGAAAGCATCCATAACTCCTGGAGAGGGAGTACTGCAGGAATTCACAGCACCTTGAATTACCCTACACCCTGGTGAAGAAGAGTACTTGCAAGTGTACAAGAGAGCAGTTCTGTTTTCTATCTATTCTGTTTGTCTATCAATTCCCAAGGATGTCTGTGCATGGAAAGTGACCCAAAATGCTGGTTAGTGCACGAGGATGTTTGTCCTTGCAGCAGTTGAGACCTGGCATGGCCTCAAAACAGATTCATGTGTGTCAATCTCTCGGGTAGTGCCCCTGATTTCTGCCTCTTGCCTCATACAGAGAGAAGATCCATCCCCCTGCTCTGTGTTGTGCTGCCCAAGTGGAGCCACAGCAGGGTCACATTGGAGCTGACAATGACAGGCTAGTTTTTCCATAACGAGCCAGCTCTGGGTTTTCTCCTGATTTCCTGTGGATGGATAGTATGGAACAAGACCTAAGTTGGTGGTGCCTTCTGTGTGTATAGTTAAGCAATAAAATTTCATGTTAAGTACAGTTCTCAGAGGCAGCTAAACAAATTCTGTTCCATTTTTTCCAGGATCTGTGTCAGGATGTCTCAGCGTCTGGCTTTGCATTGAGGAGGGCTGACTTACTTGTGGACAAATTGCACTGAAGAGTGCAGAGCCAGAGGCCACCCTCCGGGCTGTATAGAGCCTGCTCTGCAGTGGGGCACAGACACAGAAAGCATTTGGTTATTTGAGAGGTAGAGGGTGAAGTGTTGTGATCATAAACCATAGCCTAATTTCTCTCAGACCTATTAGCAGGATGTCTTGCATAGACTGTCATCCTGCCCTTTCCCATGGGCCCTGCTCACTGACCCTTTGCTCTTTGACAGTAATTACCATCCAAGCAAGCACAAGCCATCAACAGCTACAACACAAACCTACTGGCATGGTAATGTAGCAACCTCCAGTTCATCTTAAAGAGGTTTAGTTTCACGTGCTTAAAACAGGAGTTAGCTCAAAGCTGTACTGAAAAAAAACAAACCAACAAACTCAACAAAAAAGATCAGATTACAGCACAAGCTCATCTTCCAGCATATGAAATAGATACTTAATGAGAATAACAGACTTAACTGGAGGGAAAGGAAAACTTCCAGGTAAATAAGGACGTGTGTCTGAAAACCTCTCTGCTCTCTTCCTAGTGGCTGCCCTGGTTTAGTGCAAGATGCCATCTTTCCTCATTGTGTTTGTGGTCTGGAAGCATCTTTTAGGACATGACCAAGGGTGTTCCTCATCCATTTATTCAGGCCTATTTCTTTGTGTGCAGTGGATATTGCTCTTTTGAATAATGTCCAGTGTCATTCCTCCTGTTATGGAAAAAAGCATTAGATAGAGACTGTTCCCACATTGAGTCTTCCCATCTTCAGAAGTACCAAAGGTCCTTCTGGTTTCTTTTCTCCTGTGTTGGTTATCACTTTTGGTATTTCCACCAGGGTATTGCTACCCCATTCCCAGCGTTACAGACAGCGCCTAAATGCTGGTATTTCTTTAGAAATGCTCTTAATTCGCTTTGTAGTTGCCCTTCTGCTAAATTCGATCTGACCACAGAGATCTTCTTTAACCCTTTTATTATCTTTGGTCTTTACACCTACAAACCAGTGCAATGTACAAACCTGCCATGTATTCACCTCCTTTTTAAGCTGTTTTGCGAGAAACCAGGCATCAATCTTGTATAAACCAGTGACATTATTGTGCCTCCTCTTCTTGCTGCCTTCCTTGTGTTAAAGAAGAAATAACCTGTATGTCTGACAATATTTTGCTCCTCTTTAGGAGCAAATAACAATCACTTCCTATTCAGAACCTTGTGCTGCTGAAGGACAAAGGAGATGGTTCCCTCTTTCTTTTTGTTCTTTTTTTCCTAAGTGGATGTAAAAGTGAACCTCTGAAACACAATGAATTTTGTGGCCCTTTCTGTCTGTGCCCAGGTTCTGTCCCCACAGTGCAGGCAGCAGGAGCAGTTGATGGCCAACAGAGCCTGGCTCTTTGTCACTTTGAGTCTCTTGGGCAGAGCCTGACGTGCTGCTTATGAGGACACAGTGAGACTCCCTGAGCTGCTCCCTTTGGACAGGTGATTGATTCCTCCCTAATATCCTGAAATGGGAGCTGTATTGGAATCCAGTGTCATCTCAGGATCAGAGAGACAAGGTCTTTAGCATTAATTGGGCCACCCTGTGTCAGGTGAATTCCTCTGTTTATGGGCTAAACACACATGTCACTTGCAGTGACTGTTACAAGGGGACAGTGAGAGCATTACTTGTTCATAGCCCAGGTTTCCATCCGCCTGCCTTGGGAAGCGTGCCCTGCTGGTGTGGGTGAAGTCATGGCTTCTGACAGGAGTGGTCATGGATCATCAGGACTCACAGACAGAAACATGGGTATTTTTTTGTCGTATGTGAAAATCGGGAAGGTGAATGGACTCCCAGCATGGGAAGCTCTGTGTTGGGAGGAGTATGGCAGCTTTGGTCGCAGCTCTGCAGGGCTGGTGGCAGCCCCAGCCTGGCTGTTGGCATGGCCAAGGCTGGCTGGCTTATGGAGAACAGCTTTTTGGTTGTATTTCTGGTGTCATAAATATTCTCCTAAGTGACAAATGAGAACAAGAGGAAACTGTCTAATTCTAGGTGGCTCTAGCTGCCCTTCTGTGCTCCAGGGTTTTCCCACTGCTTGTGAGAAAGCCTCACAAAAGAGCTGGTTTGTGTTTGGGTAAGTGGCCAGTCATGGCCCAGTCCTCTGGGTGAGGAGCTTCTTTTTCTCTTTGGACTTACTTAAGGATTGGTACCTAAAATTCATCTTATCCCCTTCCTTGATCCTGACATGCTAGTAGTTGGAAAATCTTCCTGATGGCACTGGGGGGTTCAGTGGGGGTTTGAGTTCGGTTTGGGTTGCTGTGATTGAACGAGTTGTGGTTTTTTGTTTGGCTGGTTTCTGTTTGCTTGCTTGGGGGTTCTGTTGTTTGTGGGGTTTGCATTAAGCTTGCTGTTTAAAGAAGAAAAAATGTTGTATTTATTACAAGTATTCAGCAAATTGGGATGAAATCCTCTTCCCTGAAGGAAATCATTTTGGAGACAGTAACTGTGTTTGGAAGGGATGGGAAGGAAGGGATAAACCTTTGTCTCTACTTACTCTGTGAGCAGTAAATTTTTGTAAACAGTAAACATTGCTTAACACTACATACGGTGTATATATACATATATAATGCTACATACTATGCACATCATAGTGCTTAGGGGTCAGGGTGCACAAGGCTTGGGGTGCACAAGGGCTCAGCCAGTACTGCTATACATCAGAAGTCTGTGAGGTTGGCTTCTTCAACACTGAAATTACATTTGCCTTCTGTCATGCCTTTCAGAGTTCAGAATCTGCCTTTCTGTCCATGCTGCCTTCTCATTTCTGGACCCACGGTCAGTGCCGTCCTTGGTGAGGCTACCCTTTTTCCTCACAGCACTGCATGGTCATTTCTGAAGGCAGTCAACAAGAAAATGAAGGAACTTGCGCAATCTTTGTCCATCGTGTGCAGTTTGGCAAAGCTGAAGGGCAGAGACTGGGGGATAAACCCCAGGGATACTGAGAAGGGTGATGATTTGTTTCTTTGCCTTGGTAGTTTGATCTGACACCCAATTATCCTTCCTCAGGCTAGATCTTGCATGGTTTGCAATACCTGCATGGTATGGCCGAGTACCTGCCTGCTTTGTGTGCTGCATGCAGTTAGGTGAATAATGCAGTATTAGAGCTCCTGTGATTCTGTTTGTTTTGGGACAACAGCTAATAAGAGAGGATGCAAAGTGACGCTCTGTGAGTTTTCAAGTCTGTTGTTGGGCTGTAGTCATTTGAAACCAAGGGTAATAGGCAAAGTTGGATGATGTTATGAGATGTTTTCAATTACTGGAAAATAATCCTGGTAAAATTATTTACCTAATGTGGAGAGCTGGGAGAATGATTCACAGCCCTTATGGAGATTCCTGTCATTCTTCAGTGCTGAAATGCCAATTACCATCATTTATTCAGCTCCTCTAACGGCTGAGGTTCCTGGCCTCAGCCAGTTCATGAATAGAATGTTGATAGTGGTAGGACAAGGGGGAATGGGTTCAAACTGAAACAGGGGAAGTTCAGGCTTGATCATGGTCTTTACCATGAAGGTGCTGAGGCACTGGCAGAAGTTGCCCAAAGAAGTGGTGAATGCTGCATCCCTGGCAATGTTCAAGGCCAGGTTGGACAGAGCCTTGGGAGACATGGTCTAGGGTGAGGTGTCCCTGCCCATGGCAGGGAGCTGGAACTGGTCCTTTTCAACCCAAACCCTTCTAGGTTTCCATGATTCTATGAAGTTTGTCCACAAGTGAAGGAGTGCCTCAATGCTTAACGTTAAACATGACACTGAAGACCTGGGGCTACAAGTTGGATCTGCATGGTTGTCTGAGTAAGGGGGCTAGGGCTCACCTGGAAGAACAATACTGAACTTGGTGACTAAGTTTAAAACCCAGCTGTTCTATCACAACATTGCAGCTCTTGCTATTTTATTGTCTAAATACTGCATGATATTGTTCCCAGCTCACATGAAGAAATGATTGCTATGTGTAGGTATGTGCCAGCAGCTAGTGGCTTTGGAGGTGCTGCAGCAGAAAGGAGCTATAGGAAGAGGCATGAAGGAAAAGTCATTCCATAAGACAACTCTTTTTGCTTATTCTGTACATTGAGTTTAATAATAATACCTGGAAGAGATAAATAATACATTAAAATATCAAATTATTAGAAAGAAATAACCAAAGTTATCCTTTGGATGACTAGAAGACTAATATGCTAAGGCACAGAACAGGAGGGTATCATCTGTGTGAATAACTTGCTCTCAATACTGGGTAAAGTTGCTCAAGTACAGCTTCCTTTTTCTAACCCCTAGTTAAGTGAGCAACTCCAGAGCCTGTGTAGTTCCATGTGTAAGATGAAGCCCTTTTCCATTTCAGTGTCACTGAAGCACCTATCTAAGTGAAGCAGATGCATGTGGGCCCACACTCATGACCACAGAGGTCTGGAGGAGGCTTTGTGTCAGTTGGTAGTGGGACCCTTTGTGCTTTGAGTGCTTCTGTCTCACTAAACGTCTGTGTTAGCTTCATAATTAAAGGGTTACTTAGAGCTGTGTGTGGCTTATAACTTGCAGTGATTGTCAGTTTTCATCAGGGTATCCAATGAATGTCTCATCTTCTGCTTTAGTTGACAGAAGTGAACAGTGTCGTTGGGATCTGCTTCCTGCTCAGTGTAGTTTATGGGTTATGCTGTGTTGGTTGGCAATGAGTGGACTGCTCTGGGTGTGGGGTTTGGGTTTTTGGTTTCTTGTTTAATCTCTGTTTGCTGCTCCCTCATGGTAGATACAGATTCAGCCAAAGACTTAATATGTCAAATGCTTTTAAAAAAGAGAGGATGAGCCCCCTCAAAGGGCTTAGTGGAAGTCAGATGTGGCCTTCCACCTTGTTGCAGAAGTAATTATAATCCAGACCCTTGGGCACAGTGTTGTGCATCAGGAGCTATGAATATTTGGAGCTTTGTGGAAATGGATTATTTGCTCTAAATATACTCAGAGTAATTGTATAGCTCATATCCAGCAGGTCAGGATTACAGATTTCATTACAGATTTCAGAGATTGGAAGCCTTTATACAATTACTTTAAGTCCAACTAAGAGGTAAAATCATCTTCTCAAGATGGAATAGGAGATTCACTGATCTGCCCATGACTTTCCCTAGGCTTCAGATTCATTAGGAAAAGAAGAATCCTTCTTCATTTTCATCTGGGTTTGAGATAGCCTCTGACATATGGCATATCAGGTGTGATGAATGCTTGGATCCTCCTTCCCTGCATCTCTTGGAGCCTCCTTCCCAGCATCTCTTAAAGAAATGCAGATGGGCCTGTGCTTGCTTAGTTTATGCAATATTCTGTGAAGATTTATAATACTGATATAGTGTAAAAAGGAATTGGGAAGTTCTGCAGTAAAGGTGCTTCCATTGCATCACAAAAAATACTTTTACAGCATTCCCCACCCAAGGAAGTTGTGAATGCTCCATCCCTGGCAGTGTTCAAGGCCAGGCTGGACAAAGCTTTGGGTGACATGGTTTAGTGTGAGATGTCCCTGCCCAAGGCAGGGAGGTGGAACTAGATGCTCTTAAGGTCCTTTCTGACCTATTCTGTGATTCTATAATCTGTGTAGCCACACTAAATCAAATCAAAGTAACAATTCTGAGCTTGCTAAGCTTCAATGCTTTAATTCTGTTGTATATTAGTAATCTCTCAATACTGCAGTGTCACCAGCAATTATGTAACTAAAAATGAGGGAAAATGCATAGGTGAGGGGAAGAGAAGGGAAAGGGAGAGGAAGGGAGAAGAGGACAGATCTGTAATGCCCAAATTTGCATTGTAAAAAATGGTATAAATGCTTTTTGCATGCTCTGTACAGTAGTCAGGATATTATGTCTTTGTCTCAACCACCCATTAGACACTGCAGATACCATTCCCCACCCAAGCCTTCCAATTTCTGTTTTGAATCATATAAAAAAAAATCTGTTCCCATCTAACTAGCATGTAAAACAAAACCAGAAGACCAATGCCAACTTCAGGTATCACACAGACTCTTTTCTGCATTGACAAGCATTGAATTCCTCATTTAAAGAGCAATCCAGAAAAAATGTTGACTTTAAATGTTTCAGTCTCCCTCTACACATTATGAAGGCAGGGTAAAGACACGGGCTTGTCTTTACCAAAGTCAGGGTAAAGACAAGCCCACGTTTAATGTGTTGCTGTCTTAGATGATGGTGCTGTTAACCTCCAGTTTAAAACCAGTTCTGTTTATGCATGAGTTTATGTATGCACTTCTTTCATCTTTATTAACCCCTTGGTGGCCAAACACAACCCAGCTTTTTTGGAGGCAGCATTCTTTGAAGTTCCGGCATTCCAGTGCACACTGATACTTCAAAGAGGGCTCACTTAAGTGCATGGTACAGTAGTAATCATGTATTCTACAACCATTACCTTATCTTAGACTGATCTTATTTTGATCAGTCTAAAGCTGCACTTTAAAAGATGTCACTCTCAGACACAGTTCATTTCTTGTTGCAGTTTCATCAAGATTAACTGTAATTAAACTGAAAACTACTCCTCTATTAGAAACTAACATGAAAAGTTTATTTTACCTTTGAGCAAAATTAGTTCAGACATGATTCAGACATGGAAGAATGGATGCATTGCAAATTTGCAAACAGATGCTTTGACTTTGCTTCTTGTAAGTATTTCCAGGTCTCACACACCTTACACCTGATAACAGTCAACAACTGTTGTTTTTCAAAATAACTCTAGTTAATACAGATCCCATAAACTATTATTCATATTGAAAATAAAAACTACCATAACATACAAAAAACAGGTACAATGCACTTCAATGGAGTTTTCTTGCTATTTGTCTGATAATGTGGAAATTTAGGCTGCAATATGAGCAATAGAATATAACAATACAGGTTGGAGGCTATATAATAAAGGAGCCAGCTCAATCTCCATCTCCTTACTGGTTCTGATGCTTTCACATCAAGCATATGCGTAGACAGGACCTATATCTTTTCTCATTAATTACAGCATCACCAAATTTTCTGTGAGGAATAAAGTAACTTGAAATATTCTGACTCAGATTAATTCTTTCCAGTAGTTTGGAATTTGAGATTATCATCTTTCAGCACTTCTGGTTATACAGATCAACTCTTGACCAAACTAAGAAAATTTCCTCAGATGTGTTGTTTTGTTTGTATATTGCTCTAACCCCAGAAGTATTAAACGCAGGAATTACAGCAAAGCTTTTCCCAAAAAACATCTTAGATTTGACCTGCAGCAAACATTCTAGCTTCACTACCATCTCTTCTAGAGGAAACAGAACGAAATTAGATTCCCACATACCTGCACTTTAAGAGCTGTGTTAACCTGTATCCTTTTTTTTATAGATCTCTTAACAGCCAGATACTTCTTTTGCTTTCATAAAAATGTAATAGTGCCCCACTCTGATTCAGCAAATGGTTTTCTGGTCTACATTCTTGTAAAGGAAGCTAAACTCTTTTCTTTTGTAATAAGCTTTCAGAGTCCCCTGTCAGTAAAACCTAAGCCAAGGGTTTTTTTTTCATCATCACCCCCCCCCCCCCGAAAAAAAGGAAGTTAAAATTAGTACCTAGTAACTAAATTAACTAATATTCAATCACCACCAAACTAACTAACCAACCAACCAACAGGAAAATCACCACCAAAAAAGCGCTAACCCAAATAAAACCACTTTTCAAGCATGTTTTAATAGCTAACACATCTCTGAGGCATCTAATTCAGGATTTAAAAATCTGAGGAGGGCAAAAATCTGGGAAATGACTTCATTGTGTGATGATTGCAGGAACATATGTAAGAAAGAGTTCAAGTAACTGCAAACATTGTATCGCTCTCAGAGACAGGAAACAATAAGTACAAGGCAGCAAGACCACTAAAGAAGCACATGGAACAAGACTCTTAACTGTTACCATACTAACATAGCACAGTCAGGAAACAACAGGACTCAAAAATCATTAAAAAGGTTTAACTTATTAAACATATTTCTCTGAAAACCTTGCAAAAGGTCACTAAAAATAAAAACACAGCACTGAATTATGATGAAGCACCCTTTCCTGGAACACACAGAGAATACTGTATTTACTCAAGCTTTAAATGAAGGGAAAAGTAGCCTGAAAACATACCTTATCTTCTGTTATACGTAGTCAATGAGCCAGGAGATAAAAGGCTGGCAATTAACAGATACTGCACAGAGGCATGTTCAAAGCTATTACCTGACACAGTCTGCAAGTGAAGCTGCCACTGAACTGTTCTTTGTGAGGTGGTAGGTATCAGCTCACACCCAGACCCCACAGACGGCATAAAGAATACTGCTTTATACCTATCTGCCTCAGAGCTTGCAAGGACTCAGTGTGAAATAGCAGATACATTATGCTACTGAGGATGGAGAAGCTGCATTAAGGTACAGACATTAGGGTCTAGACAAGTAGGAAAAATGTTTCCAAGATGGGGAAAACAAGCTAACAAAAAGTTGGAATCTCTATTTGGAAAGGTGAAAATCCATATTTGGGGCCAACATCAAGAGGCTGGGAGGCACTATGTACATGGTTTTCTGCATGTACCCATCATTGTCATCCCATATTTAGATAAGGGAGTATTTCATGCCTGGTTATTCAGTGCTAATTTGAGCTCCCCTAAATATCTGCAACTTCATCCACCCACCATATCAAAGCTAGCTGAAGCTACTGAACTGCTTCCTGAGAGTCACTGGTGCCTCAAGGGTCATAACGGTTCTGAAGTTAGTTACTAGGCTCTCTGAAAATCACAACTATCCTCTGGCTGCATTAACAAAAGGGAAGTGCAGAAATCATCCTTATTCATGTTACAGAAGTTACCAAAGGACTACTTGCAATAAGGCATAAACAATGTTAGAATGCTAAACCACCCAAGGCTTTTATAACATGGTAATTGAAGAGGTTAGCCTATGAGAAAAACTTGTATGGTGAAAGATTAGAAGCATCTGAGAAGATGTAAACTTCTTTTCTATAGCTATTTTAAGAAAGAAACTTAGCAATAGATAACTTGAACACTTGGACTGAGCAATACAAGAGGCATCGTGAACTCTTTCATGCACATCTCCTTACTTCACACTCAAGACTAACAGCATTAGCATTTAAATCCAATGTTATAGAACAGGATTGATAACAAAAACTGTAAAATGAAAGTGGAAGAAGCAACAAATTGAGAAATGTTTCCTGTTTCATCTCAGTGATTTAAAAATTAGTATGACCCTTCACCCCAAATTCTTTCCCCTCTGTGGTAGCATGCTGAAAGATGAAGCTTTTCTTGACTTGACAAGGCTCCCAACTTTTCCCTCTGCAGCCAGCTACTCCTTTATTTACTTTTAAGTAAATTTACCAGCAACAATATCTCAGAGTTTCAAGTCAAATGTAAAAAAAAAACCCAAAAAACCCAAAACAAGCAAACAAAAACTCCAAAATAACAGCAGGGAAGCCAACAATACCACTTTAGGTTCTTTCCCAACATTGAAATGGCTTTCTCAATATTAAGCTGTTCTTCTTGATACAGCAATCCCACCGCACAGGAAAATTAAAAGGGACACAACACTGTCACTCACAAGTGGAAATAAGTCACATGCAACAAAGAATCTCTGTCCCACAGACACTCAGTACCACTCAGAAATGCCCCAGCAGAGAGAACTGAGTAATCTGGGGTAACTAACATTGACCTCTCACCTAAACTGCACCACTCTAGTGGCACCAACCACCCAAACAACTCCCTGTCCCCTACAGAGGAGGGACATGAATGAATCCACTGGATATAGAAAGAGCACCAGAGCAGCTGTATTTTTTCTCACCAGAAGTCTAACCTCAGATTCTGCATCCAAAAATGTCAGCGGTGGCTTACGGAAGAGTAAGATCAAACTGATCACATACAAATTCCCCCTCAATACATTGCCAGTTTCCAGCTATTTTCAGCCCAGGGGTATTCCTGAGTCTAGTGTGGTTTGTCTATTTATACTCCTTCTTCCTCCTAATGTGTTTTTTTTCCAAGTGCTCATCCACAGCAGAGAAACAGACTTCAAACAAACCCAAGTACCAGTGGCCTCAACCCCCAACTTTAGAGCTTGGAGAAAACTACTACAGCAAAAACCAAGAAGCTGGAAATGTGCTAATTTCTGTGAATTTCTGTTCTAATGTGTCACTACAGCACCAACGTAGAGAGTTTTAAGTGGCACAGGCAAACCTTAGTTTCTGGACTACAGAATTCAATGTGTGTGTGCATAAATCAAGTATCTGTATAGTATGTGATGCTGTTAATGTTCATTAAAAACAACAGTATGGACACTGAAGAGAAAAATCCTTTAGGTACTAAAAAAGAAGCTCCTAACAAAACCATAAATTGCATGTTTAAAATGTGCAAATGTGAGAGCAGGATATTGTTCTGTAACAACCATACAATTCTCCACATTTTTTTGCTGGAGATGTTAATTCTTGTTTTATGTAAATTCTTCAGAGAACATTATTTGAGACCATACCACTGTTAAATTATTGTGCAGATACTTATAAGCATAATTTAGGTATACTGCACTACAATGTACATTTTCTTCCTTGAACATAATCTTCCTCCCACATATATAAGTATGTGTAATTATCTGTAGTCACACCTTCTTCCTTATTCAGCATTAGAAATAATCATGCATTATCCCAGCTAAACTAAGCTAACTTCCTTTTTCCAGAAGCCTATGATGAAAAAATTAAAGCACCCAAACATTTTGACACAGTATATACTAAAACTTCTCCAAGAAGACTTGTTTACAACATTTGTTAAATCCTTCAGAGAAAACATTCTTAAAATCACGGTAAAAGAACTGAGAAGCATTTTTTCTTTTTCTGCTATTAGCTTCTCTGCTGACAAAAGAGTCCATTCAGACTGACACTCAAAACTGATAAAAGGCTGTTTCATTTCATCACAAAAACAGAATGTTCCCACTTTCCTTTTGAAAATAAAAAGGCCATACATTTTGTGAGCGATTTCAAGGATGAGATAAAGTGAGAAGTTTTCTATTGCTGTAAAGAAAAAAAAATAATAATTATTTCAGAAGACAAACCATTCTTTCTCATGTCGGAAGGAAGATGAATGCAGACATTAATGAAATAAACGAAGCTCCAGAAAGGAATAAAACCTCATTAATTTACATGCAAACCAGTTTGCTGGGTTTTTGTTTAAGTGACATACGAGTTTGCATTTGGACTGGTTCAAATACTGAATATATACACAGCTACTGGTACTACATTTTCTTTCAACTGAAAATTAAAAATACAGTAATGAAAACAACGGCAAAGGGACTCAAATAAAACCTGATCTTTTGCTACAACTTCTCAAGGTCACAGGATTCATTTTCAGTATCATGCACCATTAAAATTTACTTTGTTGTACTAGTCACTAAGAGGGATAGAGAATGTGGTTTTCAGAAAAGGGACAGCTTTCATCTAGACTTTCACCCTCTTTATAGGGAATAACTTTGCTGAACATTGGAAATGAAATACATGTGTGAAGCTATTTGGGCAAGCAGCAAATACAGCAATAGCAATGGATTACTTACTAAACCATATGACAGAAGTCACCAATCTTTGATACTAATCACTGCAATATGGTATTTTCCCAAAAAATTTCCCATGAGGGAAAGGGGCAGTGAGAGGAGAAGAGGCAAACTGACAATCATCACAGAGATTACAGCTCGCTGTATGGGATTTGCAGATGAGAAATTAACACATTAAACAAATGTTTGTTAGCTGAATTTATTTTGTGGATTCAATGGCTTTCGAGTGTTTAATAAACAATAGGTTTGTAGGCAATTCTACTTGGCCAAAAGTCTTCTAGAGTATTATTTTAATTTCAATTTACTATACTTGAATCATTTGTGATAAAATTTCACAAGTCAAAGTGAGCTGTGTGAACAGAACTTCAATTGTGCCACATAGAAGCTCTTGCCCAAAGTATTTCTTTGGTTCTCTCTGTACAAAGCTGCTCAATATGGCCATGCTAAAGGCTTTGGAAGTTCACAGCCTGTATACAATCAGTGGGTGTTTGCTAATGGTAAAATAACATTGAAGATGCTGCCCGTCCTTCCCCAGGTCATCCCTCTCAGACTCCCCCCCCCCCCCACACCCTTATCACCCATCCCTCCAAACTTGTGTCTTCACCTGCATCAAACCA
>JBAFWW010020175.1:0-16773 GCA_036873685.1 Agapornis canus | reverse complement strand
ATACCTTAGTTACTGGATTGTTGTTATCTGAACCCATGGGAGTTGCATTCCTTCAGTTCTCCTCCCCATCGCTCCAGGAGCGGGGAGGAAGGGGGGGAGGGCAAAAAAAGGAGGGGGGGGTTGTGGTGAGTGAGTGAACGAGCTGCGTGGCTGAGATTAAACCATGACACACTGCTTTTGTCATCTCTACTCTTTCTCCTGCTTAGGAGAATGTTTTCTTAGAAACCATGAGTATGTATGTTGGCAGCTCTATGGTCTGGTCTTTGAAATGGTTGCACTAAGAATAGAAATAAAACTTCTCTTCTTACAGCCAACAATTCAGAACGTTTTGGGTTTGACTTTAGGGATTTTGATTTGCTTAGCTTGTTTTGGTTTTGGTTTTCTTTATTTCTTAAAGAGAAAAGCAGTTGCCTCATCAAAACTCTTCAAAGGAGAGCTCTCTACCTACCTCCACAATCCTAAACCTGCAGTTTAATGCTGCCACAGAAATCTCCTCATTTCTATTTAATATTTGCCCTATATGTTATTGCTACTAAAGAATATGGACCATTTGAAACCTTAATTTGTATTTAGGGACAGCCATAACTGCTGTGAATAGCAGTTCAAACCATGTCAATAGTCACAGCAGTCAATTAGTTAAGTTTATCAAAATGGTGAGCTTGGCAGCCGCAATTTCAAACTGTTTTTTTTTGTCCCAGTCAACCATTAGGCTTTACTTGCTTGAATGTTTACAGGCACAGTTTTGTTTGAATCAGCCTGTTTGTCTGGAACTGTAGGATCTGACAAAATGCTTCTTCTACGTTTGCTAAAGCTAGATGAAAAATAATCCTTGAATCAACAGCAATTTTTATTAAGAGTCACATAAAGATCAGCATCATTAGATTGAAAAGTACAGCTGGCCTCATCTTACTGAAGAAATAAGTGGAAGATGGTTATTAAGGCTATATTTAGACACAGTACATTGCAACAAAAAGTATCTTTTTCCAAAGTCAGATACAAATCAGTGCTTTAATATTAAACAGTTTTCATCTGAACGTCTATAGTTGAACACAGTTATTGCCTTATTATGCAGTATGTTCAATTTATGCAATGAATAGATTGAGTTCACACAGAATGAATCAGGAAATGAAATTTGAGTACAGGAGAAAATAATCTAACTTCAAATTAAACAGCTATTCAAATATTTCTTTACAAAACCAAAGACATCTGTGATGGTTGGTGTTTTGGTTTTTTTTGTCCCCTGTAGTGTAATAACTGAGACAATGAAAATAATCTTACCAAGCAGAGGTGGAAAAAATGAGGAGCAACATTAAAAAAACCTGTTACCAGAACGAATTCCAGTGTCTAATTCCCACTTGTTCAATTACTACAACCATAGTTTCTGAGGTTCTGGTGAACTTTTCATTCTACATGGTGCATATTGTTAAGTAAACACTCTGTACCTAAAGCTAGACCCAAAAATTAGGAAGGAGCACTTCAGTGTTCTTATATGTAATAAGTGAGTAATTATCTCTTTTGTTACAGCTTTCTTTGTAACAGAAATGGAGAAAAAGCGTGCGTGATTTTAAAACATGATACTTTATATGTGAACAAAGTCTTCTCTTATCCAAATATCATGCATTGTTCAATCTGAAGTTTAGTTTCATATTGCCAAAAATGATGGGATTAAAACATTATTCTGGTCCATTCCTAAATGCACCTAACTCCTAAATTTATATTTACATGTTGATTCCCAAAGCCTTCTAATGCAGTAACCAAACAATTCTCAATGAGTATATGAAAATAAGAGCAAAAAAGGCATTTACTTAAACCAGTTTTAAAACCCCGCTAAACCAGATAGTACTTTAATCTACATTTTTCAGGTATGAGGTAGAGCGAGCAAGGACCAGAATTTTCCAAGTGATCAGTGATGTACTATGTTTTGCAAATGAATCTTCTTGCAATTTCTGACTAAAGGGGCAGCTAGAGTTTAGTTGAAATCCCAAATTCAGAGCACAAACCACAAAGATTGCACTGAAGGTGTGCTCTTTATGGGACAAATTGTGATAAAATGAAACTAATTTTACAGTCAATAAGTTATTTTAATTTTCATCTTCTAATGTAGTAGGTAAAGATCCTAGACAGATATACTTTTCAGGTATTGAAACAGTCTAGAAGAACAGCAGAATACAGCCATAAGTGGTTTTTGGGCTGAAAAATAAAAAAACAAGGTAAAATGACTTGGAGGACCAGAGATAGAAAAGAAGAAAAGCAAACAAACAAACAAAAATGCTCAATTTAAAATACTGGCAATATCCTACCAATGAAATAATACATTGAATTGTTAAGAATAGTAGCAGCCAAGAAATCAAGGGAAGTGTTTTGGGGAGATATGTCTCATGAAAATTTATTTTGCTTGCTTTCTTTTATTCCCTGTTGAAGGAATCTTGACTTGTCATTGACATGCTTTTTGCAATCCTCTGTAAGCATTCATGTTAGGTGTATCAGAAGTTGATAGAATTTTTTTTCACTACTTTCAAATGAGGGCATTTGTCTTGTAGGTTCTTATTTATGGAATTCAATTGAAATATTTTATTCCCCTTTGCTCCCTTTATGTATTTTGAATAATGCAGTAAATTTTCACAATTCTATAGTGCCCCTAAAAAGCAGGGCTACACACACAATCTTTCAGTTACTTTTTACAAAAAAAAGTAAAAAGGGAACATCAGATGGATGAAACTCCATGGTCATGCACAGGGAAACCTCAATATAACACAGCATAGCATAGCATAGCATAGCATACCATAGCATAGCATAGCATAACAATGTACTATAATGTAATAGAATAATAGAACAATATAGATATCTTTTAGATAACAAAATTGAATAGCATACAATTAATAACATTATGAATATAAAATATATATTGTATAACATATAGTAATATGTATTGTAATAAGGATAGAATTCATAATAGATTATATAATAGAATACACACTATATAATAAATAATACCATATAATTATATATTAATAGTATAATAGTATATTATATTATATATAATATAATATATATAATATATAATATATATTATATATATTATATATAATAGTATTAATAGTATATTACACCATTAATATATTATATTGTATATATAGCATGCAACATCTTAATATGATACAGTATTAACATGTGGTAATACTGGCCAGTTTGGATGAAGCCTTGGGTGGCATGGTTTAGTGTGAAGTGTCCCTGCTTATGGCAAGGGGGATTGGAACTAGATGAACTTAAGGTCCTTTCCAACCCTAACTATTCTATAATTCTATGATTCTATTAAGATATAATATATTAATATTTTATATTATACACATGATATACAGAATATAGAATATTATTATAGTAGTATTATGATAATAATATTTTGATAATTGGGTAATTCATTTGTACAGGATTTCACCTTTGCCAGGGCAATGTCATATCTGTACACAATATTGTATAATATGGATTCCTATTTATTTCTGTAAGGAACAAAGACATTTCTATCAAACCCAAATAATCCAAATCACAAAAGAAGCATGATGATACATAAGCCTCTCATACAGGAAAAAAAAAAAAAAAAAAAAAAATCAGTAAATTTTGTAGAGGTTAAAGAAAAAAGAAATCCTCTGATGCAGCATACAGAAAGATAAATGAATGTAAGAAGTTCCATTTAAAACACACCTTAAATCCACCTCATTCATCAGGCTTTAAATCTTTCATTTTAGGAATCAGTTTATTGAGAATATGTCTTGCAACATAGAAAGCACATGTTTTCAATACTGAAATGTGTCTAGAGTAATTGGGTACAAGTTGGTATCAAATACCACACAGTTTGTTTCCGAAGTCACATACTCCTTGGTGCTAGAAGCCATTAACTAGTTCCACACTTTGTATACAGTGGAGTATATCCTTGACATAGCTTCCTTCTGGTACCTGAAATAAGTGGTACTGCGAGTGGAACTGCTTTTAGAAAAATCTAGACTGTATTAATGAAAAGGAAGAAATAAATCTCTGAAAGCTAAAAAATAGTTCTACAGGGATGAGCTGCTGATCAGCAGCATTTCTCAAGTGTCTTGTTTTCACAAAGCCAACCCTAATTCACATGAGTTTCCAGCTTTTTTTTACTGAAGCTTAGGAAAATGTTCCCATTTGCCTTATTTTTTCTTCTGAGTGTCCATTAACAGTTAAGCATTAGAAATGCAGACCCCTTATACTGCTTGAACCAAAATTTGAGTACAGGTCTCAAGAAAAAAAAAAATAAAACCACACAGTAATAGTGATCCTTCAACACATTCTTCTCCCAAAGCAGTAAGAACCTATAAATGAATTCATACAAAAACATTATTTTCACTCTTAAAAGCATTTTCTTATAGAAATTAATCAATCAAGACACAGAAGGAAGGATCTCAACTTGAACCAACTACACGTTACTAATTTATCCTAGAAACTGCCTTACTGCTTCAATCCAAAGGCTGTGAAAACCTGCAAAATAAGAAGAGGTACATTAAACTAATTCTTTCACATTTTAAGCTGAAACTTAACTTCAGAATCACTGTATCATGATCAGGGATCAGCAGCTACAGGTATATATACACACTACAGCTACGTACTTTTTCTAAATTGATGAAACTTTCACCTGAGAAAACAGGTTGTCTCAGCTTTTTCATTGTTCATAAATACAAACTTCTTACTTCTATCATGCAGCCTCACATAAACTAATTTAGATCACCTTGATTTCAATGTCTTTGAAAGTCATATATAGCTAGAAACCATTTTCTGTTTCCTTCTAGTACACAGTCTTTGTGAGAATACTTCCTCAATACAAATGAGGTTTCCCCAAAAGCTCAGTGAAAAAAGATTGGTTTTAATAAAGCGTTGCAACTAAAGAACACAAAAATAACTGCTCAATATTTCCCCAGAATCTTCCTAGAAGTGCGTGTGCCAATATCCAATCACATTTTTAATTTTTTTTTTTTTTTAAAGAAAGAAGTTCTGTGCCAAAACTTCCATTTTCTCTTTAGCGTGTGCTAGGTAGCGCACAATCACAAGTGATTTCAGTTAGTGCCAGGAAAGCAAGTCAAAGTAGAAATGTTGTATACACACAATGCAAATAATTACTAGTATGCTAGAACATGTGTGTCCCAAAGACAGTAACCAGTAAGATCTCAGACAGTAAAGGAAGAATATACCCTAACAAAATAAATCCACATGATCATTACAGTGAGACAACTACAGCATTCAGCAACTACATCTGCTCCCCCTTCCCCAAAACACAAATAAAATACACTTAATTACACAAAACAAATTTTATACATGCACACAGAACACATGCAGTCTAGTAACAGAAATGTCATTTTAGTACTTCACAGACCCTTTGGAGTTTGTTTTTTGTTTGGGGTTTTTTAATGGTATGTAGCATAAGATGCAGCTGAAGCAAACTTTCTTCTTTTTTGGAAGAATCCACACCTTTAAGACTTGCAGACTTTCCTGACGTACATACCTGAGAAACATGAAAATCTGCCTTGCCAAAGTTTCTAAAATACTTTTAATCATAACAGTAAGGGAAACTAACTGCTTACTGTATTGTACTTCCCACACAGTGAAAACCACTTGCTAACGCCAATCATCATGAAAAAGCCTTACACCATCCTGATTGGACACAGAAAACCCTAGCTGCATCACATTGCTTCTTGGTACCACACCCGTAGGCTTTATTTGATACAATCTTCCCATGAATGAACAACTACTGAGCTTACAATAATATGGCACAGTCACTCTGAAGCCAAAAATCCAATTTTACAGGGTGGAGGGGAGGAAATTATAACAATTTGAAGCTTTTCTTATTGAGATAGTGGAAATAAGGAGTTCACGTAACTAGCATGAACATACATGGATGATGATCAATTAAGAAAAATCATACAAATCCCTCTGATCTCCAAAGACTTTTACACTAATCACTGCTTCATTTCCCTTATGACCATATTTGAACTGACAACGGATCTCATTTTTTCTGAATAATCTTTTAGGATATTTACACAAGCCTAATGTATGCAGTGCTTCTGCATTATTAATAATTGTGTGGGAAATGAAGGAAAATTTTACCTTACTTGCTAGGGCTGCCTCTGAACTTCCAAGTCCTTTCAAACAATGCAAAATAAGTCTCTGAGACAAGAGGTCATTTGTAGTGGGATAAATTAAGTGACTAAATTGAAAATAAAATCCAATAAAATGCCATTTTTAACCTAAATGTTAATTTAAAGGGCTGTCAAAAATAGGTTTCAATAATATTTTTGGTGAAAGCACAGCTACACAGTGCCATCTAGCAGTGACTCACAGTACAGTGTTTACTATGATAATGAGTTTGACACATCAAATAGTTTGAAAAGTCCTTACCCATTTAAGTAAACTCAAAGAAACCAATGAAGTGACTCCATGCAATTGCTACAAGCAAACCTGAAGTTGAAACATTATACATGGAATCTATGCCAATTGCTACAATTCTCTTCCCAGTGATCTAAACTCTGGCTTCAAGAGAAGGGGAGAAGGTATTTAACACCCAACTTTGCTAACTTATTAATTCTGAAAAAAAGCTTTCTAAAATGTTCTGGAGAAGGTAAGGAAGCATTAGCAGAACTCTTATGACAATGGAGCCCTGTACAGCTCTTATTGTAAGTCTGATATCAACATTCGACTTTGATTTCTCTACAATTTTTCTTCACTAAACTTAAGTGGCAAAAATTTCTCTGCTTGTCATGACTAACACTGCTGAAATATCTGAAGTTACACAGAACAATAAATTTTAGTTTCCTAACGTACTGGGGTAAGGGGAAAAATAAAGGAGTACTTTAAGGCCCAAAAGACTGGCATCAAGATGGATTCTTTACCAGATCAAGTTGCACAAAATAGCTGCGGAAATCAATCACTGCGCAAACCCCTAAAATAAAGTGTTTCAAGTCTAAAGCTCTAGCTTCACCAGCACATACTTTTAACTCGCCATAAGTAAGCCCTAGTGCTAAATGAAAGTCAAGCCTTCTCTTGTGCGCTCAGGTTTTTTAATGTTCTGCCCTCTTTCTTTCACAATGTCTTTACACATATGCATAGACACTTTTGTCCAACTTTGCAGTAAATCAAACCAAGAAACTTATCTGGTTTTGGAGTAAAATGGCCAAGAAAATAAAACACAAGGTGCCAGAGTATTTTTGAATTTATAGTGGAAACAAAGGCAAGTAACAGAAGTGTGATGACAAACTTCAGTTTAGCAATTCAGAGTTTAGATTATTCTAAAAAGCTAGAACACCACCACTATGAACAGCAGTCTCCCAAAATGAGCCACAGAGGCAAATCCTTAAAATCCTTTGATCCAGATTTCAGCTGTCCTAGGATGTAAATCTGAAGTATCATAAACCTCAAAAATTAACCTATTTATCAAATTTGTACACACTAGATAAATAGACTAATGCACTAGAATATTGCTGCAAATAAACTGGATAACATCTAGAGGGAAGAAACAAGACAGGTCAGAGATCTAGAGAACGTAACCCATAAGAGAAGCTTTTAGGAATTAGGTCTATTTGGCCTACATACAAGATGCCTACAGAGAGAAGTGACAGCAGCACTCAAATATGTGAAAGGTTGCTATAAAAATGAAAAGAATCAGATGTTCTCCATGCCCACTAAAGGAAACACGGGCAGCTATAAGCTTCAACTGTGCTGAAAGATTTAGGTTACACATTTGGAAACACTCTGCAACCAGAAAGGCAGTTAATCACCCGGAAGGGGTTGTGAATTCTCCATGATTGGAGGTTTTCAACAACCAGCTAAAACAAATGTCAGTGAGCAGCCCAGCCCTGGGAAGGAAAGCTCAACCATGCAGGTGCCTTTTGGCATATGATCTATGATAGGCTGCAGAAGTCTAAGTGGAGGCTCTGCCAGTCATGAACACCAAGTTACAACCTACAGATGGTCAGGCAAAATAACCAGGAACCACTAAGAGCACTGAATAGCTACAGCTACAAGTGAACCATTGGCCATTTACAAAAGAAAATACTGTTTTTCCTGCCCTGCTGGGTTCGTTTTTAAACAAACAAACCCCAATACAAACACTTTGACAGTGAGATTATTCTTCTATAACAAAGTGTTTTGTTACTGTTTTTCCTATTCTAATGTAATGCTACAAAGACTACCTGGAACTGTTGAGAACACATCTAAGTGGCTGTATCATGCTTAAACTTTATTTTCTAGGTAGTAGACTTCCAAAGCATGTTCAGTTCATACATGCCTTCCATCAAGACTCACATTTCTAGTTAAATAAATACTGGATGTTCAAATTTACCATCAGCTAACGGTCTATACATTTACATTCATAAGGGAAGACTAACATTAACCCTTGGTAAGTGAATTTTTAAAAGCATGATAAAGACAAACATAAAATTGCCAACCCATAAACAAACAAGCAAATTTCAAAAGTCAACTATCACTTAGGGAATCAATTACAAACAAACACACTTTTACCCATAAAGCCCAGCCAACAAAAGCTGAGGGTCCAAAATGCCTAATAAAATCAGCAGCCAAGTGATCTGCCTTCTATTAAATTGCAAGCCAAAAACCTCACTTCTCTATACACCAGTGTCTTGTACCAATCAACAGCAATTCAGTTTTGGCATGATTATCTCAAAGCCTATTTATAGTTATCCAAGACAAAGTTTCCACGCAGTTTCTTTCTGTAAGCAAATTCCAAAGCCAGGAATTTGACACAGAAGACAAAAGCTGATGTCTTCTGCCTAAATAGATGAAGCCTATTCCTCACCCCTGGCACGCACTTGTGCCAGCTTCAACTGGTAGCACACAAATGAAGCATATCAAAGTGCATAAAAGATTCACAGATGTTTGCATCTCTGCAGACATACTGTACCCCAGCTAAGCAAGACTAGTGTGAAGACTGCACGATCTAAGTCAACTTAAGGTTCCCACATGTGTAAGGCTGTTTGGTCACAGTATCTATCCCCCTCCCTCACAAGTTTGCAAAGAAGGCACAACTCCCCGCCCCCCCCCCACAACAAAAAAAAAAAAATAAAAATCTCAGAAATTGGCTAGGATAAGGTTGAAGTTTCCTAAGAACTGCAGAAATAGGTTGACAACATGAAGCAGTTTTATGATGCAATAAAGCTGTTTGCATCTCTGAGATGCAAAGTTCCTTATCACTTCTCATAGGGTGAAATCTATCTGTCTATACTGTTACTAAAACCAAATAATTACTCACTTTCAGTGAAACATTACAAGCATTTGCAAAACTTGATTAAATTCAAAATAGGCTTTTGAGTATAGCAATGCCACAGAGAGGAGTAGAACGGAAAATACAATGGTTATTCCAAATTCACCACCAGGAGGATGCAACCAGCATGGGAGTCTGCTCCATCCTTGATGGAGACTGTGGCACAATGCCATTCACTGGCACAGGTCTTTCCCGAAAACTAGATGCTTCCCAGCGTGCATATACAAGGGACAGACTGCCCTTTAAAAACCTGCTAGTCTCCTCTATTTTGACTATCATTTACAACAAAAGACTTTTAAAAATAATAAAATACATTCAAATTAAAAAAAATATAGAACCCAGAAGATAACTTCAAGAAAATGATAAAAGCTCACCAATGACAAACACAGAAGCATTTGCTTCAACCCTAAGTTATTCATAGAAAATTAAAAAGTAGAGTACATAGCTAAACCTTACCTGCACTCAATTTAGGATGTTAATTCACAGCAACTGGTGTTCTTCCCCTCAAAAACACATATAAAATATTCTGAATTTGCCTGAATTTAGGTTCTGGAACTTAAGATAGCACTGCACTAACTGTAATAGTTACCATCTACCTGCCTTACAAACCTCTAAAAATTAATTACTGATGCCCAACCTGAACATCAGCTGCTTTGACACTCATGGTCTTACTTATGCTGTAGTCACACATTTCAACAGAGAGAATTCTTCAGCAGTCCTTGTAATTTTCAGTGCCTTGGTGTAATACACACTGTAAGACAGTCTACAGGATTACTGAAATAAAACAAAATTTAAAACCATTCCTTAATGAAAATAGGCAGGTGGTCATTTTGTTTATAAGCAAAACCCTCAATTAATGCTTCAAACAGAAGTCCATATATAAAGCCAACCTCCCCAGATCAAACATGAAGAAAAAAGGGGTTTCCAAATGGAAGAGTTCCTTCATAGAAGTGAAATTAACAATTACACTTTATGAATCTCAAGCCCATTACACAGACTGTTAGGAAGGACAGCTAATAAATTATGCTTTGTGTTGGACTCAAGGTAAAAACCAGTAACTGAAACAAACCAGAAGTATGAAACACAGACCTTCCTAGTGTTCAACAACAAAGCTGCCATCTAAGTGGACGTAAGACCAGACTAACAGTAAACAACTGAAGTTAAAGCCGATTTAACTGAATGCACACGAGTGCACTGCAAATTTGCACACTAAGGCAGGAAGCGAGCAGCATGGCTCAGCAGTGAGGGAAGAGTTAAGAGCCCTCCCAGCCCCGCTACTTAGCCAATGCTGCCACCTGCTGGCCGCCGCCGGTACACCCCGCCTCCTCCCAAGGGCCCCGCACCGCCTTTGCCTCTGAGCGCAATGGGCAAAAGGCGCTAGTGAAAATCACGGACGATCTAAAACAGCAGCAGACACACTCCAGCGACGGGATGGGATCCTGAGAGCGAAAAATACCTACATGCACTGTTACTTGTTTGCTCGGTGACAGGACCTGTTCGACACCTTGAAGCCTCAGAAACACTGATCAGGCTTACATGAACATAACCCAGGCTGGCCATGAAAAAGGAAATACAAATTACAAGTCACCCAGCTCTGTCAGGCCAGGGAGGAGAGAAAAGTATTTTTGCCCCCATCAAAGGGGAAAAGCACCAAAAGCAATTTGCGCCTCCTATCTGTTTAGCAAGTTTCTACTGTCTCCAGTCAGCCCCCATAACCACAATGCAGTCTTCTCTTCATGAACCCTCAGGCCTGACAGAAAGAGAACATAGGTTAATGCCATATATTTGGAGACACAGCACAGTTCAAGATCAGTTGTGCTATGTTTGAAATTCTTATCAGCAACATGCCAGAAACTAACTCACTTAGGCCTGCCTTACATCACCTCACCTCCCTGGAATAACATAAGGCAACAGCAACTCGCACATGCACAGGCATTCACACTGCAACTGCCAAGAAAGCATTCCCAAAATATATTAAAAGCATCTTAATGCAAAGTTGTGCAGCAAAGGCTGACTATAGCAAGTTCAGAGAACTTCATCCCCATCAGCAGTGTCCCCAAAACAAGGAACTGACAGCTAAGCTTTGGCTTTCCTCACAACTGAAACTGTACCTGCAGTAAATATTAACCCTCCTCCATTACTCCCCATCACTGAGGGTAACAAGCAAGCCTTTTTCAGGAGCTCCTACAAATGCTCCTGCCAAAACATGATCTTGTTTATATCTGTGAGAATAAAATCGGTAGATCTGGTCTGTTCTCCCACTGTATTTTATTAATATTCTATGAATTATTACTGTAGCACAAAGAATCATGAGATACGTAAAGCTAATGCCTCAGTAGAGCACTCTATGAAGCTGCTCATCACCTGTGAGTCTATGTTGAGCTCACTTCATCACTGCTGTTTATGCTTCATTTACTGATTGCTTAACCATCTACTACAGGGGACACATTCCAGACAGAAGGATGTATGCTACCAGAAGCTGGAACTTGCCTTTCATGGTTCAATCCTTTTCAAATCCATTTTTCTGTACTACATGAAGTTCAGCATTGCCAGAACTAAACCTTATTGCACAACCACAAGAGCATGCAACCAATTGATCTGCCACTAGAATTAACCCTAAGAATGTATGCCTCCTTAAGTTTACCTATGTAGGCTCTGTACAAGTATCTCTGAAATTACTGTGCATGTAGGATTTTATTTAGGGTCCCAGGCCACCTCCCAGCTTTCATTCACCAGCCCTGTGACTGTGAAAGGAAAGCACTACAAGTGGGGGGAAATAAACCAACAATTCTTAGATGGGCTGTAAAATAGATTACTTTAAATGGGATAAAGCAAACAGTACACGCTTGTCAGATCAAGCTCTAATGGCAGCAATACAGGAAATCTCTGAGGGAAAGAACACACATGCTAGTTCTTTCCAGTCCCCCCAAAAACAGAAAAAACATTTTGCAGTTTTGAGAATTAGAGGCCTTCTAGCCCATAACACAGAAAACATCCTCAAAGGTAGTACCCCAATTAACAGAAAGTTGCCTCACAGGAATAAGAGGCTGATGCTGAGGAAACTAAGGTAGAGGTCATGTATCTTGTGCTGTGCTACAAGTCAGAAGTGGTAAGTAATAGAAATCTAGCCACACAAGGGCTAGGAAGTTTTACACGGAACACAAAAGCAGTAATACACAGCTGCCAAACCCACAAATATACATTAGTTTACAGGGACCTGAGTAACACGCACTGCAGATGAGTCACAGCATGACACATTAGCTACACTAGAGGACAGCACCCCAACCCACCTTCCCATTCACTGCCTTATAGGACACTTCAGGCTGCACTGGGAATACCTGTGTTCCCCCCAAAGAACCGTGAATTCTTGATAGTCTACATTAATGCAATTCCATGCTCCATCCCAGGAATAACACCTGTCTCATTTGACACTCTCTACTCATCCCCTTAACCATCCCACCATAAAAGTTTCAGATTCTCAATAGATGACAAGAGCTCTTCTATCTCCTTTTAAGATGGCTCTTGGTACATTCAACTGTGACAATTATTTCAGCAGCAGTAAAAGACTGAGACAAACACCCACCACACCCACATCCCAAACATTCACACACTAACTGTGCATGTCAGAGGAGGGTTTAAAGGCCCAAACACCAAGAACCAAAGCACAAAGCAAACTTGTAACAAGCAGCAACTTAGACCTTCTGAAAGTAGGAGATGATTTAGCTGCAACTGTTAAAACAATTATCTTGGTTTGCCAACAGTTTAGAGAAGTTACTTTACTGCCTCTCAGATTATCAACACCTGAAAGCTCCAGATTATCAGACAGTTTGAATCTGAAAAAGGAATGCTGTTGCAGTAGTAGTTATGCAAGTAAGGTTATCAAGCAATGCAAAAACAATACAGGATTGTGACATTTCATTGTTATAGACAATGAAAGAATTCTTCAGCAACATTACAGAACAACACATGATTTACACCTTGGTTCACTTTTTTCCACTCCTCAGCTACTCCAGAGATTGAGTTTCACTACTACAGTGTTTTCAGAGAAAACAGAAATGCCTCTCATCACCAGAAAAGTGCTTTGGGTTACTATATGTATTTAAACCACTCCCCATACACTCCCACTTCTCCCCCAAAAAAAAAGGTTGTAAGGTACCTTTTTTCCCCCCTAAATCATCACTGCAATCACAACATCTGAAAAGTACAAATCTAAAAGCTAAGTCTAAACTGGAATTCTTTGACAAGGCTAAATATCAAGCACTTACAGAGCAGCTAATGAAGATTTGTCTTTTAGCTTAAAAAAAGAATACTAAAAATACCTCATGAGGATGGTTTATAGCACCCCAAAATTACACATTAATCACTACCTTTTACATGATATTGATGAAGCAACAGGCAAGCATTACCAGCAGGGGAGACAGAGAAAAAGGGAAAGAACAATTGCCTATGCTGGGCAACTAAAAGCATACACAGAAAAACAGCAGACCCCTAGTAAAAATACCTCATCAACCACTACACAGGCAGCAGAGAGCTTATTTTAAGTTAACAAATGTGCACATAATAACCTGTTTAAGAGATCTCCACTTTAGGACAACAAAATGCATCAAAATCTAAAATAATTAAAATTTTATTGTACAGTAGAAAAGTACTTTTTAAACAACACTTAAAACACCAGATTCTGAATTGCAATTCACAAACCAAGAGTCAACACCGGAACAGTCCTAGTAATTTCCTTTATTTTTCACTCGGATGAATAAAATGGATGCTGGAGCATGCTTTGCTGTATCTGTATGGGGATGGACAAAGTCTAAGAAAGCATCGTTTATGCAACATAATGCACATTATGCAGTGCTTTTGAATGCTAAAGTCTTTATGAGTTTGTAGCACCTCATCTGCTTTTTCAACTGCAGACTAAGCATGTTTCCTTCTACATCTGTCTTCTTTTTAACGTCAGGTCTTAAGTAGATCAGAGCATTTTTTCCTTCTTTGTCTTTTTCCTTCTTTCCTCTACTCAAATTTGCTGTTTGAGAAGAGGGACAGTCTTAAGGGTGCCTCAGTTATATCCACTGGTAAACAAAACTGAAAAGAGTTTAGAAAATTAACAAGTAGAAGAAGCAATGAAAAACCCAGATAATTTCTTTAACAGTATTTCAAAATATTGATATTTGCTTTAGAGAAATACATAAACTCTCTGCAGACTGAACTTCAGAGTTGCAAGATACATAGCAAGAACTATAAATATAAATAAATTGCTTCAATAGCAATTGGCAAATCTCACTGATCAAAGTCCCGCCAACTAATACCATAATCACAGTAACAGAGTAAGTATTCTGGCAGGCACAGGAAGGAACCCGTGAAAAATACAGCATCTTTCCAGCCAACAATTTTACAGAAAAATTGCATGAGACAGTAAAAGCGATGTCTGAACAGAAACTAGTCTAAAATTGCACAAGTAAAGCTAAGGACCTATAATATAACAGTTTCCATGTGCTAAATCAAAGCCAAGGCCACTGAATTAGCAGCAGAACAACTCCATCCCTTTCTGCTTCTGAAATCCCATGCTACAGCTGGAAAAAGTTCCATGCTAGCATTTATTTCCAAAAAAAAAAAAAGTTCAGTGCAGATAAGCTTTTACTGATTTAGTTTCACTGAATGCTTAATAATAGTTTTTGCTTCCTGTTCATGAAAGGAAAGTCATTGTTTATTCTTCTGGTATTTCTAAGTAATTGGCAGTGTCTCCTCTCTCCCCCACCCCCACCCCAACTCCACCAGCATGGTTTACAATGACTGAGGCTTTGGACCTGAAGAGCCTCAATCAGAAAACAATTATCACAATAAACATACCTAACTGCTTGATCTGTCAAAAGGGATTCCAGAAGGCTGGACCAAAAAGTATTCATTTCATAGAAACAGAAACCTACAGATACCAACAAATGCTAACATGACTATCCGCTTCAGGAATCGAATTATTTGCTGTCTGACTATACATGTTTGGTTCCATTTTTCAGAGAGAAAATACTGTTAAGTGGCACACATACTGAATTCCCTTCCCAAACATCTGGCTCACAGTATTTGAGAGCTCCCAGCTCACCAACTTCCTCTCTTTCACAGAAGGCATTACTTGTCTGTACCATGAGTTTCTTCCTCCAGGGTGTATGTCAAAAGGAGCACTCTAGTAGGTCTGCAGGCATATCTAATACAGGGAGTCATGCTGCCAAGAAACCAAAACCAGGTTTAGAACCATTAAAGCCTCCATCAGCTACACTGTTTCCAGAACGCGAACAAGTTGCACAGTACAGCCCCACACTGATAGCAGCTGGTCCACACATTTCTGTGTGGCTCAGACTAACAAAGGAGCTTTGTGTTCCCACAGGATGGTATGCAAGATTTGTTCAGAACACTGCCTACCTTCACACTGTAAAAGCAGATATAAAAATATTTTCAGCTCTTCAGATGGCTTCCCTTTGCCATTTCTTAAGCTGATGCAGCTCCTGATTTTTAATCACCATTGCTGTTATTGCAGCATCTGTATATTGCCAGTTCACACTGTGCTCTTGCCCCAGATAGAAGTAGTCTTTGTGGTGAAAAACTGTAGCACCTCAGTTTTCACCTTTGGATATAGCTAATCCTGAAAGTAACAAAGGGAGTTTGTATAGAAATATTTTTTAAACAGATGAAAGGCAAAATGGACACACACACACTTATGCTTCTCCTGACCAAAGTTCAAATCAAGAGCAGCAGAGAATCCATATAATAAAAAGGGGTAAGGAATGATGTGAGAATTAGACTTTTGCAACAAGTCATGAAGATTTATTTCTATAATTAGAAGACATTCATTACACCAGTGTTAGTTTCAGCTAAATCAATTTACAAGGCAGGTTGTATATCACATCTTCTAGTTAGCAATGAAAGTCTGTCAATACTGCTTCCTTTATTTTTTTGTTTCAATCTTACAATTACATAAAAGAGACTAGAAATAGTACATGACCATTGCCCTTACAATGGACTAGTAAATACAATTAAAGCTCACATTTTTTTTCTTAGAACAAGAACTTTACTCCAACATCCCTTCAGTAAGTGTTGACTCAAAAGCTTAGGAAGCAGGCTAATTAACACCTGTAAGTAATAACTGTTTGGGACCCTGACAACAGACAATCTTTACCTTAGTGAATATTTCTAACTTTCCCTCAACTTTGTAACAGTCATAAACTAACAAATGCTAGCAACTGAGAGGCACTGAATTAGAAAAAAGCTCTTGTCAAACATTCTATTATCTTTGAAACAGTGTAAACAATACTAAGTTTAATTGCAAGAAATGTCTGAAATTTTGATTATGTTATGCAAGACTTACTGAGGAACTATTTCACTGTATAAGACAAAAAGACATTCAATCTATTCTTAAGATTCTACCTGAGCTTCCCAGATGACTTACTATTTAAAAAAAAAAAAAAAAAAAAAAAGTTTTTTTAAAAGGGGATTAATGA
>JBAFWW010020172.1:0-20960 GCA_036873685.1 Agapornis canus | reverse complement strand
TTCATTTTCTCATTGACCACCACCCCCAAGTCCTTCTCCACAGGGCTGCTCTGAACCTCCTCTTTGCCCAACCTGTAGTTGTGCCTGGGATTGCTCCAACCCAGATGTAGGACTTGGAACAGTAGCGTTTTACACCTCCACTGAATATCATTAATGACTACAACAGAAAAATATTCCTGCAAAAAACTTGTTGAGCTGAGTTCCCTGTTGTATTAGGCAATTGTATCACACATGTCTTTTAGGATGACTGAACTATCTAGCTTATTGTTTTTCTGGTTTTATTCCCACTGCTCCAGTGGGAAACAGCATCCTTCTGCTCTGAGGGTTGAGATTTCACTGTGCTTTGAAACAACAGCTTTTACTTCAAACCAGAGGAGGCTACAGATACACACCCAGCATCCTGAGATACCCCAGCTGATATTCTATACCTCAGTTACACATCTGAGCTCAGTGTTTTCCTTCAGAGTTTGTTCTAACACAGGACCAAGTTATTGCAGTTACTCCCTGTCTTCTGTCTTGTGAGTTCTTCCAGGTTTGTTCCTACCTTGAACATTTCTTCGCCTCATCAGCTATCTCATTTTGTCCTCAGGTTCAACAACCTATCCCTTACTGAAAACAGGCTTTTTAATCTGTGGCCATGAGTAAACATCTGCAACCCCCTCCACCATCATGAAACCAAGACAGCCACATTTGTGTCCAGTCCAATGCAATGAAGTAATAATCACCTTATCCTGACTTTCTGTAATGTCACTTAATTTACTGGTCAGGTTCTTTTGCATTACTTTAACTCATAACTCCTGATTTCTATTTCAGTGATTTCGTAATCCTTCTGAACACACAGTCCTTTGCCTTAAAGGCTCTTTCTGCTGTTCCTAAAATAAACTCCAGATGGCTTTTCTACCTGTAACTTGAGGACACTGCTAGTCTTTAAATGCTTTAGAATAGCTGACATTTTCTCAAAGCCTTTTGTGAACTCAAGAGCCTTAATACAATAGGCTCTTCCCTAGGTGTTTTAACCATTCCTCTGTTCCCCAACAGTGATGCCACAGAGCTCAGCTACTTAGCCTGTAATAACAGAGAAATCCCAAAGAGTCCTCAAACATCCTTCTTAATCCTCTTTAATTTTTTTGTTCTTAACCCATGACTAAAGGAGGCTCTTGGCTGTGTCCAGGCACACCCACCATTGTGCAGAGATGTTTCTTCAACATGCAATTTTCCACTCAGCTTCTTTAAAGTTTCTCTGTCATTTCCCATGCTGCTTTCCCACATTACCCCCCCTCCCTGCTGCCTGTCAGCCTGTTTTCTCCTCAGTCTTCTCTCTTCCCAGCCAGCTCTTGCAGTATCCTGTTGTCCTAAAATATTTTTCTCCTGCCTCTGAGCTGCCAGCTCACTGCTTCTTTCTCTCCCGTAAAGGCTCCCGCAGTTTGCAGCCATCCCTCTTTATGTGCTCCTGTGGGTGAGGGACAGCAGGGCACCACTGGCAGCTCCCTTTCAAGGACTTTTTCTCAGTTTCTTGGTGCAGGATTTCCAAGCCAATCATACTTCATTGCAGACCTATTTTTATATTTCTGTTTAATTTTACTTAAGTTGTATATTTCATAGCAATTTTAGTGTAGCTTTTATATGAGAATTACTTTACTATCCTCTCTCTAAGCAGTTTAATTCCAAAGTGTCTATTTCAGCCATGCATTGCCATCTTGCTTCTATACTAAGTGCTTTCTCAAACATAATTTTCTGCTTCTCCTGATTTGCATAGGTCCTTCAGTACTGACATCCCAATTAAAACCTTCAGTCCACCATGTCTTTCTCATCCTATATACCTGCCTTCAGGTTCTGACCCAAAAACTCTCCCTTCTCCACTTCTGCCCATGTTTCTTTCATTAACAAGAACAGCATCATAGTACTTCCTTATTAATCACATCTACTTTCTTTTCAATATTTGGTAATGTACTTTCACCAGCTGAAACACTTATATTACTACTGTTCTCACTATTTTTGTTACCTCATTTTTCCTTTTGCCTATTACCTTAATCTTTATTTATGCAACAGTTCTTTTACCAGAGTTTTCTATTCTTGTATATTAAAAGAAACCTGGAAGGCATTGGGGATTCAGGCCCAACTGATACAGAAAACACCTTCTGCATCATCATTGCAATCTAATTGCTGTACTCACTAGGTTAAATATGGGGCTCAGGTGATAATAAAAGTAAAATATGATTCAAAAATTCAGCAGTGCTTTGTCACTATCTTATATGCTTTTTTAATTAAACTTTTGATTAGACTAGATTAGGTCTACTTTTTCTTTTTTATAATAAAGTGTATTTTTTACAGTCATAGTAAAACTATGTTAGGTTATTTTTGTGACTTATTTTCAATAATAAGATCACATGAAAGAGACTGACAGCTCTGTGGAACATTTTCCTCTTGTGCTTTCTGAAAAAGATGCCTTAATTTCCTTTCCCTCTCTTCCACCAGAAAATACATGCAAATATTATATATTTTTTCTAACTTGTACCAGAAATAGAAGCTGTTACACTAAATCTGTCAACCTTAAAGCTTGAGTAATATGAGATAAACACACAGGCCAAAATCCAAGAAGCCTGTAGTATGTGTAATGAAAGTGGAGAATCTGGTGATTTGCAGTTCAAATTGGGATCAAATAAATTGTGTACAAAAAACGATGATCATTTTCTAGGAAATTGGTATCTGTGGATTTCAAAAATTATGTAGTTCTAAGAGGTTGGACAAAAACTGCTGAGGAAATTCCCCATGATTTTCAAGCTCTTGGTGAGATTTCTACTTTCATATGAAACTTGAGAGAAAAACTGGAATGGTAAATATTTGTTCTGAAAAGTCTCAGAGACTGCAGCTGAAAAGGTTTGTCTGTCCCTATTATTACTATATTTAGAGATAAGCAGTGGACACATAGAAGAAATCTTAAACCTTACCTTTTATCAGTTTTGAGATCTCTGGGTAAGTGTGTTGTGCTGACAGTTTCTCCCTTTGAAAGCCACAGACAGAACTAACAAAAGAAAAATAGAAAAGAAGTCAGCTTTCCCAAACCAGTGTTTGGATAAATTCTCCCACTTTTCCAGGCCTGTTTCCTTTTAGCTAATACAGGTGACCTGCTGACTCCCTTTTTCTTCATGTGACTGGAAATTGCTAGTTGACACAATCACAAAGTAAAAAGATGAAGTAAGAACCCCTTTATATGGGGTTTATGGTGTTTTACCTCTTAAAGAAAACTGAACCATTACTTTCTCACAATTCCAGATTTTGCAGCTGATAGTTATTTGCAGAGATGTACAGATCAATGAAAAAGCAAAGAACAAAATTTTGGAATAAGGTCTGAAAAGAAATGTTCCAGAGGTGACAGATCTGTTATTGTGACAGCATCTAGGCCAGATTAGAAATATTTGATCCAAATTCTTTTTCAAAGATATGCTGAGTTTTGACTGAACTTGATGGGCAAACACACAGAAGTGCAGAAATATTTGCTATCAGTTTGAAATTCATCAGTGGTTTAAGTGTTTGTAAAGAAATATGAGGGCTTTCCAATTTATTAAAGAAAATAATACTGTCTGCAGGAATGAAAGTAAGTTGTCTTTTTCCAGGCTAACAATTGGAAAAACCTGTGACATAGGCAGGGGTGTTGGAACTAGGTGATCTTAAGGTCCTTTCCAACCCTAACTATTCTATGATTCTATGATTCGTTTTGCAGATACTCCAGCAAGCTGGCCAAAATTCATTTATGTACTAGAGAATGTGTTTTGGTCCCAGGTCAGTATCTGTAAAAGGCATTTTCATATAAAAAAGAAAACATTTGGTACATCAGCTACTCTTTTATTATTATTAATGATGACACAGGTATTACTAGAAGTCTATAACTTTGGAAAAATAGCAGCAAAGTGTTGCTGGATGTTAGTCTATGTTTACTATATCAGAACTTTCCAGAGTTTCAAACAAGTATATGTGTAGTTGTCTTTTTGCCCTTGTGTCAGAAATAGCCAAGACCAAACATAGCCTTTCCCAGCTTTTATTTAATGCACTATGCAGCTTCTCAACCAACAGAATCATAGTTCAGCTCTGGTAGTATGAGTTCATGCAGCTGTAAGGCTTCTGTGCCACAGCTGCTGGAACCACAATGTAGTACTTTCTTCTCCAAGTTACACTCTGAGTGCAAATTGGATAGAAAAACGCCTTACTATAGCCATGGCAAAACTTGTAAATGCTTGACAAAGATGGGATCTCTACCAACAACAAATTATTTCCAGATTGTCATCACTGTTTTGTCACTTGCCAAGTATTTGATATAGAAAACAGTTTGGTTCTTATATTTCCCCAGGAAAGATGAACCTGTTTTAATTACCTCCAAATCATCCAAGTTTTACATATGAAGAATGAATTTTTTATTTATACCACAAAATGTCCCGCAAGTGACAAAAAAGAGTGAAACAGTGTGGAAACAAGCCACAGGCTGCTTTCTGCCATCAAGAGGGGTATTCTAGAAGAAAATCCAAGTGAACTCAGATTCTTTGGTGGGGAAGACAATTCTGTTCAAGGTCTATGGGTTATCTATTTACATGAGAATGTGTATTTCATAAACCAGCCTGTTGCTCTGTGGCCAGTTACCCTGGGCTTTATGTTAGCGTTATTTTATAAGTACTGAAGAAAGAAAAGACACTAGAATTGAACTATACTCTTCTCTTTCAAGAAACATTTTTATTTAGAAAGATATCTCAACCTTTTCTACAGGGATTAGTTGCAAAACCAAACTATTTTATGGTAGCTACTTAGGTGGGGATCAATAAAACTTATTTTTATTGCCATTATGTTGATGCAGTAGCAATTGCTGAATTTGACTCTCTGCAATCCTGAAAATTTAATTTAGAAAACTGCAGCTTGCTTTAAACTCTAATGCTACAACTTCGGGATTTAAGTGAGCCTAGACAATATCGTGAACATAACAAAACTATACACCAAAAGCTGGATTTGTTTGATTTAAAATTAAAAAAAAAAAAAAGGAGAGAAAAGAAAAAGCAGCATGTTACTAGAGTACTAGATTAACTTGTTTCTTTTAAATGTTTTATTTAGATAAACGATACAACATTTCAAATTGCTTTGCATTGGCCTCATCATTAATAACCATTCCAAATAATTCTGCAAAATAAAACAAAAATTCCCATTGTCCAAACCAAATTTAACTTAATTCATTCAGTTCTGCTTTATAAAATTAATTCATCAATTCAGTGTCACAGCCTTCCAACTACAAGCATAAGGAGTAGTTGTATTAGGGCCTGCTAAATCATAGAATAGTTAGGGTTGGAAAAGACCTTAAGATCATCCAGTTCAGACTTTACGATGGAAACACTTCTGTTACCTCACCTAGAGCTTTCACCCCATACATCAATATAGCTTTGTTTAAAAGGAAAAAGAGTGAATTCTTGTTCATGTAATTCGGACATTGCAGCAGTGATGAAATAGATGTAGCAGCCAGCATACTGTAAATTTTAGTTAAGTAATAAAGGTGAATGATATTAAAAAAACCCCACTGATAATAGCATCAAAAAAAGAAAAGCAAATTAAAAAAAACCCTGCAGGATCTCAACTTCCCTATAAATGTGCTAACAAAGGACACTAAGAAAAGAAAATAAGTAGAAACAGAATATTCAAGGCAGAAACATTTCTAAATGTTCACTAATATGTTTGAAAGTTTTCTAGAAGATGCCAGTAGTTGTTGAAGCAGGGCAAACCCATTTGCATGTTTCTAATGGAGAGAGATTTGTGTTCATGGCAGATGTTTGTCAGCCACACCTTACATGCCTCAAATGAGATACATTGCCCAATTAAACAAAAATGCACTTAGGGCTTCTCTTAGGTCACATCTGGTTAACTAACAGCAGCTGTGTTGGAACAAAGGTAGGCAAGTTCCCTTGTTATATAAACAGCATCAATCTCTCCTGAAACATTAAGATAGAAAATTTGTTATATTAATTGTGGTTTGGTTTCCTTCTTCTTCACTTGGAAAAATATATAAATTCATTTATCAAGCAAGAATTGTTTTCAGGTTGTGTTTGTTTCCTTATCCACTTCGTGATTTAGCCTAATGTAAATTCTCAGGACTGGATTTTTAATGTAAAATGAGTACTTCAGCTGCCTGCAAAAGTGACAAAAGAAAAAAAAAAAAAAGGCAGCAAATGTATGGAGCTGAAACTGGGGCAGAGAGGGCAGCCAGGTTAAAAGGAATTCCATCATTACATTTCTTAAAAATACAGAAAATAAATTTTTGCTTAGCTTTTACTATTAAACTAAGAACAAAATGCAAGTGAGAGAGTAAAATTGTAAGTCATAGTCCAATATTTACAAGCAGGGCTTTCAAGAATTATACATGCCAGACCTTGATTTCTGCAGCATATGAACACAGAATATCAGGGCAAGTAAGGGATGCTTGATATGTTCTCTGTTTACTGAAGAATTCCTTACAGATAGGGTACATCAGTTAGAAATTTTATTGCAAAATATAAACTCCTGGCCATATTGGCTGCCTAGACTAAAACAACCTCTTATGACAGCAATAAGAAATAATTCAGAGTATCTGTCCTTCCTTTTCTGTTCGGTTTGTATATGAAAAATCTAGGACTAGAGGAAGGATAGGAGCTTGTATTTTTTCCATAACCCAACTGCCTATTAGAATTTATTGAACTTGCCCTTCTTTCTATCCCATTTAGGAGATGAATGAGATAGTAATTTTCATGTAAATTGTCTAATTTCTAATGGCCTCCCTCTTCAGTATAAAGTGGCTGTAAGATAGGCAATACTTTTGGATACTCTAAAGATTTAAGTTGGAGAAAAGTGCAAAAAATCAGTTTCTCAAACTAGAAGTCTGACAGCAGGTCAGGGGGTCAGAAGACTTGTCAGAGAAGTTTCAGAGAACACCTCAAGGATTACTTTAATTGACAGATGTATTCAGTTATGAAAATACACATTCAGTTTGTACCAACACACAGTTGTCTTTTTTCACCATAAATGGCTTAATAGAAGCTGAAGACATCAGATAAACCTGTTAGTATTTGTTAAATTCCTGCAGTCACTTCATTTACCATGTTTAAAAGTTTAGGAACAAAAAAGTGAAACATAAAACTAATGGACAAGGCTAGGTCAGATAACTGAAATTGGGTTGGACTTGATGATCTTGGAGGTCCCTTCCAACCTAGTGATTCTGTGATTCTGTGATAAAGTCTGAAACCAAATCTACAACCTTTACTGCTCAAAAGCCACTCTAGGCTGTGGGCCAGAAACAAGAAAGCGAGTGTTCTCTAACAGAAGGGTGGGAGCAGAAAGACTCAAAAAGACTCCATAAGAAAAAGACCCCACAAAAAGACCCCACTCCTCCTTAAGCTTCCCGTCAGCTGCTTGCTTCCTCCTACACTCATCTACAAATCCCACCCGTTTAGTATAAAGAAGGAAACAGAAATCTGAGGTTGTATTTTGCATTAGGCTGGAAAAAACATGTTATAACAGAAATCTTAAATTTTAATCATTATAATTTGTAATTATTACGGTCACATATTAATGTATCCCTAAACATCTAAATGAAAGAGGAATGCTTTGAAAAAGACTGGAAGGCAGATGCCATCAGCCTAGTGTGTCAAAGAAATCATCTAGTAATTAAAGTTTCCTAAAGAACTCATTCTTTCTGATTTCTTTTCAGTAATTTGAAAAGATAACACTGAGGGGGTCCTTCTTTTAAATGCAATAATATTTGTCAAATCCATTAGTAAATATTAGTTCAGTTAAAACAACACATAAGATATAAAATGTAATTAAGTTCAATACAGATTTCACTTTCACGGGAGACTAAGAACAGCAAGGCAGAAATGATATTATTCTGTTTCTAGAGCTCATTGCAACCACTAATGATTTCAAAAGCTCACGACTCATCAGCTGCCATTAAAACAATAGCAATGGCAGTGACCTCACTAGAATGAAAAGAAACAAAACAAAACAATAAAAACATTACATAGGCAGCAAGCAATACAGGGAGATGATGCTGGAATACAGATGACATTGATTTGTGAGATGCCAAAGAGAATAATTCTTCTGTTATTGAATTTCTGTGTACCTCCTAGTAGGCAAGCAATGACAACGGGCCAGAAACAGGAATTTCAATGCACTGCACATCATAACTGAGGATTGGACTTCTGTTTTGAAAAAAAAATCTCTCCTGGAGACTAAGTAAACATAGCCTGGAATCATGGACCCTAGCCAACAGGTCAACCATGTGCTGCACACAGCTACTCTTTGGGTTTTATAAATCACAGGTTTATTCATTTATCTCATGTATTTACTTAATAGTTTTACTAGTAATAATGGTCAAGGACATCCAAGTTTTAACAAAACTGCTTCTAGAGTTAAAGAACAGTTTTGTACAATTGTCTTTATTGCACCCCTGATGTGCTGCTACTTTGATTAGCTGAGATGAGCAAAAGTTTCAAAGAAAAAAAAAAAAAAGCACTAGCCTTTGCATTAAAAAATCCCCAAACAATCAACCAAATCACGAAACCCTGCATGTCAGTATCTGCCAGTTATTCTCAGCAAAACTTCCTTTCCCCCTTTCTCCCTCAATTTTTTTTCTTTCAATATCATTGTCTTGTGAAGATTTGTGGCTGGCTAATCACAGCACAGACTTTGGTTCTATAAAGCATTATTTTTTTCACAGGTTGATCAGGTTCTCCCTTCCTCCTCCAGTCCCATATTTGTAGTTTCTTTTCTCAGAGACCTGATAGCATCATTGCTTTCCTCCCTAATGGGGTGCTTAGATCACATGAGATTTTTCTCTTTTCTGACTGGACTTCCAATTAAAATGATTGTTCTTTCTTATACATCAGTCACAGGAACAGCCAGAAGAGCCATACAAAATAGCTACATGTAAAATAGGTTGGTACAAAAAAGAGCTTGGAAAAATGCTTTCTGAAAGTCACTACCTCTTGTATCTGGCTGCTAAGCTGCCAGTGTAATCATCCTCTCAGTAATTTTAGCAAAAATGAGCCATGTTTACAAACCCCTACTGTTTCAACAAACTTGACTTATCCAACCAAGGCAGGACAGCTGGCAGAGCCAGCCTTCCTTTGGGATGCAGTATTGGGCAGCTCATAGCACATAGAGAACCTGTGACACAAGAATAAAAGTTCCTTTCCTTTGCCCTACAGCAGTCTGAATTAAGCCCAGCCCAGCTGTGCCTACTGGTTTGCCAGTAAAATTGACTTTATTAAAACTGGTTTCTTTCCATGTTTCTCGTCTATTTACTTGACATGTTTTGGGAAGTCCCAGGGTGCACTCACTTCTACTAGATGTGAAGCTAGTAGGTACATTTAAAGAAAATTAATAATAATAATAATGAAGAGATAATTTTCAAAGTTTGTTCTTTGCTTGATTTTTTTTCTATTCTATATTAAATTTGATACTTGTCTAATTTGGCCTACATTTATTGCATTTGGTCTTTATTGCCCCAATGAAATGAAATAATCTGAGCCTGTTTTAAAGATGTTAGGCTAGAAATTATAAGATAAATAAAATGCAGTGGTCCAAGTATGGACATCTCCTATGAAAAATCATGAGAAAAATGATTTTCTGAGCAGAGAACTAGACAATGAATCATGAATAACACAAAGATTCCACCAAAAAAACCCAAAAACCTATATCTGGGAAGAACAATGTCTTTCTCCCTGATATTTCTTCTAATTTAGACCATTGTTTGAATGCTGATCTTGACATCTCAGACACTCTCTGTTGACACTGTAGTGAAAGCTACTCAGAAACTAATCTGACTGTTAACAGGGTTCTTCCCTGATATCTTCTTAAAATAAACTAATAACTGAATGTCTAAATGCATTTTTAAAAGGTATGTTTCTTTATTCCTTACTCTCTAATAGTTTTAAAATCTCAAACTAGATCAGCAGGACTGAAAGCTTTTCCTGGTACTCACACACAGTATTTTTCATTCATGCCAGTTTCTGTAAACAAAAAATAAACCCTGATGAGTCAAACACTCATGAGGTCTACTATGGTCTCTGTTGTTCTATCCTCTTTTATATAGTATATGTACAGATACTGGAGTGACGGGTTGCAAAAAAAAAACCAAAAAACCTAAAATAGATAGTCCCACAATTCCTTGATACCTCAAGGCAGTTATGAAAAGCAGCACTAACACTCACCACCATAAATTCTTTTCTTATTTCCAGATGAAACCCACAGTTTATCAGGAGGAAAAGAATCACATTTTCAAACCCATGTTGTATTGATCAGCATGGACCAAAGGAAAAGAAAAAAATCAGTTAGTTTTCCCTTCACAGACCCAGATTTCTGTCTGGGAAACATTTAATTTCCTAACCAGACAGCTGGTGGTCTGGTGAGAGCTGAGATGGAAACAGGGAAGGAAAAAAGGGAGTTAAACAAGAAGAGGAGGGATACAATTCTGTCCATCCTCTGCCAGAGGATGCTGTGCCAAGTAATATAAATTAAGCCAGAATTTAGCACTTTATTGTTCAAGCTTTAAACTCTCTCTTGCTTGGCACTTAATGACACATCCTGGATATTCAGCATATACAGAAGCAGGAAAGAGTTGTGTTAAATTATGACAGTTATAAGGGTGAAGCAAGAAAGCTTGTGGCATAAACAGAGCAGAAAGGCCACTGATTCTTTATTAGGCTTTGACCAAGAAAAAAGAAACAAAAAAACAAATAACAAAGCAGAAAGACCCAGCTTTTTTGAAGCTGGCCATTTTGTTAACATTTGGCCTGACTGTGGCTGTATTTCCTGGTTGGGAACAAGAGAATTTTTAGATAGTATTTATGTACTTGCATGAAAAGCCTCTGTAGTTATTTGTTTAATGAAAGAAAGGTTGCTTTTAGATAAAATTAGACAAATTTATTCATGAATGAATGAATGAACATTCCAAATGCATAATAAAACCAAAAAGGCTGATTTTAGTGAGTGCATCTTAAGACATGAAGATATTAAAGAGGAGGAAAATAGAATAAGATCCCTAATTGGAAAGAAATTGTCTGTTTCTTGACTTTGGATTAGGAACCCCCTTTTTTCCTATCAGTTTTTAACAAGACATAAGGCTCTAGCTTGAAGAGTTTATTATAGATGGAATTTTGGAACAACTCAAGAATCAAATACAATAAAAATTTCAGTAAAATTATACTACTATCTAAAATGTTCTTATTTATTTGAGTTGGCTTCAGATCTGGATCTTAAATTAGAAAATACAATGCTATGCACTGTGAAGAAGAGAAGAACCACGCTTGGTGTATGTAAGTGAAAGAGGTGCAGGACAGGTGAAATTCCCTGTTTTCTCCCTCTTCAGCAAGGTGGGCTATATGACTTCTTCCTGTGGCAATGCAGGATGGCTCTGTGCAGCCCCTTCTCATCACACAGCCAGCACATGTGCCAGCACCTAACGCTCACCCAGAGGTAGCAGGTTTACTACAGTTATAGCAACTCTTTTAAGCTTGTGTTGTTCATGGCATCCACATATGTCCCCCATATGGCTGCTACTCTTCTGATCTGGGGGTTTCTGTGGCACTCCATATACCTTGGCCCAGAGGACTATCACTCCCTGTGTGATAGTCCTCCCTTTAGAACCTCCCTAATGAGGTTCTAAAACTGTGCAAAAAATCAAAAATCCCCTGCTTCATTGTGACCCCAGAGCAGGACCCAGGTGGAAAACACTTGACATGTCCAGAGCACAGCCAGGCTCTCTTTACTCAAGCCCTGCTTGTCTATATAATTTTTTGTAGGTCCTAATTAATCATATTTTTTGGATGACACTGAAATAGGTTGATTTATCCCTGAAAGCAAATTTGGGCTACCTGTTAGATATCTTAGTTATCTTAGATAACACTTACTGAGGTTATTCCTGCTCCATTTACTAGCTTAACATCAGATCTCTCTTTATGGCTATGGCAATTTTGCTGTGTAACAGCACTGTCATATATTTTTTTCTGCAGATACCTCCTCCCTCCTTCTTCCTTCTCTTTTTGTGAGAAGCTGCAGCTGTCTCCAGGTGTTAAAATGACCAGCAGTGCATTGAACAAATCTTTACAACAGTTTGTCCTGCACTAGAAGTACTCCCAATTCAAACTGAAGCTGACATGTTTTAAATACTTATTAGCTGAACACTGTATTAAAGATGGTGGGTGAAGGAGATAAAAATCTTTCTTTTCATTCACAAGGTGGAAACTATGTAAAGGAAAAGAATGGTAGCAGCAGGCACACCACTGTATATTAAAACTCAAATGAAACCACAGACCCAGATGCTCTTCCTGTAAAGTCACTGATGTTACAGGATCCCTTTGGTTTTCCCAAGACAGACATGTAAAAAACAATGAGGAATACTGACTATTTGACTGTAAACCAACAAGCAACATATCCTGAATGCAAACTGAATGCAGAACAGCTGGCTAAATTCTTTTGATCTACACAGCTTTTAGATATTCTTACATACTGATATGAAAGAACTGAAAATTCTGCAAAACAAAGTTTGTACACTACTACCATTTTCAGGGCAAATTTCACTTCTGTACTCTGTTTAATGTTATTCTGAAGTTGTTATTAGTTAGAAAGGAAACATATAAGGCAGAGCCCCGGATCTGTTGGTGCTCCTTCATGCATTTTGGCAGTGAAAGGAGGCTGCCTGCCAAGCTCCAGCATTACTGGCTGTGGATCAGCAGTAGGGCATAGCATTGAACAGGCTTATTGTGAAAGTTCAGGTGCAGCAAAATACCTAAACACAGTTCTCATCTAAAGTGTAGGAGTAACTTTGCCAAGCTGCACCCCCTCAGCTACCCCAAGCAGAGCTCAGCACCAAGGGAGCAGGCGGCCCAGACCAGAGTAACCACAGGGAGCACACATAATTCCCATTCATGCCCAGAGTAGGGTGCATCTGCAGAAATGTTACCCCTTGTTTAGAAGATTTAAGGCCCAATATAAACTTAATGCTGATGTGAGACTTTGGCTAATGATATCACATTTTCTTATGCAATGTTTACAAATAGTCACCCGGTGTATAATTTGTTTCAATAACTTGGCACCTCAAATCCTCTTTTCAATGACTATTCTGAAAGTTATAGCATCTTCTGTAGTTGAAAACCTTACAAACATTGCCTCATTAAGCTGCATGGATCTCATTTCAGGTAAATAATGATTGTTAACCTCATTTTAGAGACCAAGAATGTAAGATCCAAAGAAATTATATAGACCACATAGCAAGTCAGTGTCAAAGGCAAAACCCCAACGCCAGTGTTCCTCACTTAATTCCCATGCTCACACTGATAGATAATGATATACAATAGCCTGTGCTATTCTGCACAAGGGCCTCTGGTTTCAACTCATAACAGCCTAACTTTAGAGTGAGGAGGGGGATGTGATACATATTTATATGCATTAGTTGTCCCATTGAAATCAGCAGTGTTGCAAATTCAGACACAAAAGTACCCTTTGAGCAATAAGTATCTGTGGCATTTTCATTGACTCAGAGAGCCAAAATTAGCCAGTCAATTCATTTCCTATTTGGCAAATGAGGTAAAGGTTTACATTATCTTAAAGAGACCCCCTAACAACACATCAGCCTCTCCAACATCCCTATAGTTAATTCATCCTATGAGCATGGCTAGTATCAGAGCTGAAAGGTTTCCTTTGGAAACATACAGCATGCTTAGAACAGTTTAAATTCTATTCACTCATCTATGGTCTTGGCTGCAAACTTTACTACATTCATTTTATGCACACACACACTGCCAGTGTCAGTAATTCTGACCAGTGCGAAAAAGGACCCACAATGCAACAAGCAATAAAAATGCCCAGTGAATACTTTTTTAAATTTATTATTTGCTTATATAACCACCGTTATTATTTTAATGTATTTTTCAAAAAATATTTCATGCATTTTAAAAGAATTATGAGAAAAAAATGTTTTATTATTATGTATTCATAATGAAGTTATGACTACCTGGAAATTTTTACCAATGCAGTTGAGTTGCCTGACCAAATAAAAGAAAAAAAAAATAGACCCCTAATTTTTACAATTACAGCATTTCAAGATGTGTTTTTTTATTTTTTTTGAGTGAAGCATTTCCTTCAGAATAAGTTTTCAACCAAGATATATTTGTTATACCAAGAAAAGTTGAAAATATTTACATTTAATAGGAAAAATGTATGTTTTAGCTGATGCAAGACATTTTCATTCCATTGTTTTGTATTTGGACAATTCAACAAAATAATTAAAGTAGATGTACCTGCAAACCTTAGCACATGAAATTTAAATGGAAAGTGGGTTGAGCATAGGTGGCCAGGTTACATGGGTGGGAAATATTCCCCAGGATGAATGAAGTGACTTCAGGAAAACCAGAAAAAGACAAAGGCTGAATTAGATGTTAAGTTCCTAGTTTTTCCCGTTGTATCTTTTTAGTTTTGAGAATATGTGAATAACTTCCCTGATGGGTAATAAAGCCTTTCCAGGATCTTCATTGCTCTGGCAGATGACTAATTAAATCTGTCTGAAATTCCCTGCTCAATATATCCTCTGCCTTTTTTCACATTCTGAGACAACTAACTTCTCATGCTCCATATATCAAATGAAGATACCTTGCACAGACTTGAGGTTGGTAAGTCAGATGCCTAATTACTATGTGCCACAATAAATAACTGAATGGACTTGGCCTCAAGGCACCAGTTCCACTATTAGTATGAAGCTAAGGGATAGAGAAGACAAAATAAAATATAATTTGATTTCAGGTTCAATACTCAGGCTGAAATTTGATGGAACACAATGTTTACTCAAGCAGCTGGAATAGCAAACACATGCATAAAAGGCAGTATTGCCATTTATTGTAGTCATACTATTCATACTAGCAATCTCAAACATGGAGTACTGTACAAGTCTTTCAAATCAAAGTTGCCTTCAAATCCCAGTTTCTGTATATGATAGATGTGTGCACAGCCTCAAACATCTGACACATTTGCTGAAAAGGATTGACCTAGACTGAGAAATACATTCAGTGGAAATTGTTTCTTCTCTTGCCCTGGGCTCATTCCCTTGTCTGTTCATCTGCTAAGTCTTCTTTTTAAATCATCTCCTTTTTTCATGCTTTGGAAAAAGCATAGTGAGAAAAAGTTTGCCTTTTCCTTTCTGTAAAGGCTTTGAGAGAATTTGCAACTCAAGTGTTACGTGCTCTGTCCTTTGGTGCATTTGTGGTAGCAGATCTGACTTCAGAAATGAACATTAAGCAAGAGCTGCAGTGTTATACTCATTACCCATTCATAAGTTCAGATAGCTGTTTGAATAATACTAGTTAACCTTTATCTAGAGTAGATAAAAGCTACAAGGGCTATTACTGCAGACATAGTCTCAGACACTCCTATTCAGGCTTTTGCCTGCCACAGCTGCCAGTTGAGCATTACTTGGGCAGCAAAATATGGCAGTTGAGCTGGAGAGGCAAGAAGTACAGAAGATTTAAAGGGAGGCAAAGAAAGAAAACTGAAAGGCAAGTAGGCTTCTATTCATCTCTGTGCTTTGTAGCATACCTGCCTCACAGGATGAAGCAGTGTCAGGATCTTCTGTCCCAATCACTGCTGCTGGGGCTGGAGCAGTCTCTGCCCTTACTCCCCTAAAAGAGGCTGCAAGAAATGTTCCAGAGTGGAGTTTGTCTTGGAAACATGCTTTACCTTATCATCTCTCAACAGACACCTTTCAGGAAAATTAGGTGTTTCTCTCTTTAACATGTACATGTGAGCTGTTTTAATTTACTTTCCACATGATTACACACACTTTCTACTCCAATAAAAATAAGTAAATCAATAAATAAATAAAACCTAAGAATTGACAACCCCCTTCATTTCTCTTTCCCCATTTATTTTTCTGCTGGCATTCTTCACTGTTGTCTTTAAAAGATTTGTCTGTGGTGTGTTTTAAAGTGTTACAAGCAAGAGCAGGTTTGAAAAACAAGAGAGCTATACAAGTTGGAAAGCTAAAGCACAATTGGCATACCAATAAATGTCTTGATAGTAACTTCAATACAACTGCAATGATGTGGATTTTTTGTAGAGTTTACCTCCTGGTCCTGCTTTTTGCAAAACCTTGGGCTTAACACAGAGGATGACCCAGGAGTGGCCCCAATGTTACAAAAGAGAGTTAAAAGCACAAAGGTGTCCATCTGATGTTGGAGATACTCTGTTAGGTACTCTGGAATGTGATTATGTCTAATCTTCTTAAAACAGGGTAAATATCATCTGCCAAATGAGTGCTAAATACTGTGGTTCTATGGAATTATCCCTACTAACTCCTGTGTTTTTTGTTGGATCACAGAAATGACATCAGAAAAGGAAAAGCAAAGCTGTCTCATTACCCCATGATGAATGTAGAAGGGAAGGATTATGTCCACAGTTCCAAAAAATATAGTCTTACTATACCAGGATAGAAATCTCTCTGAAATATCTTACTCGCACAGACATTTGAGTTTGCAACTCTGCCAGCTCAGATCCTGGTTTTGCTACTCTTGGCCAAGACAGAAGAGGAGCTATTCTTGCCATCTGCAGTACACCCTAGGGGTAAAAGCTTCCCCTCTGCACTGTTTTGTGTGACTACTGGCAGTTACAGAAAAATGGCTTCAACTTCCTATAATCTTCTGAACATTAAAAGCTGTTCCAACACCCCACAACTAGGTTTTCACTCCATCCTACCAGCTTGTCCCCCATCACTCTCAGTCCAGTCTGTCTAAAATATCACATCTGCTTTGGAAGAAGTAACTTTGAGGTTAGCAGAGGATGCTCTAACAGGATGTCCCCTCTCCACAGACAGGTAACCACTGAAGAGGAAGAAACCAGCTCTCTTTTTTTTTTTTTTCCTCCCCATAATTACACTGCAATGATGTGTCTTTGAAATATGGTGGCAATGACAAATATGTGAATTCTATTCAAGCATTATTAGGGACAAAATCTAGAGGGAAAGTGATAGATGGCCTCCTTTCTCTAGTTACTTTTTCTCTCTAAAAGAGAGAACCAAGTCTGAAAGGTTATACACAGACACCTGTCTTTCATTATAGCACAAGCCATAAAACCCACAAAGGCAAAGCCTAGGGTTTAATTCTTGAACTCTGGTGAAACTAGTTAAAGATATTCCCATACACTGCTAACCTCCCGCATGCCTGAAGAAAAGCATCAGAAATAAAGGTGTGCAAATCATTCTTACTCACAGGCTTTTTCACCACTGTAGACTCACCTTTCTGGCTTAATTAGCTGGTACAGTTAATGACAACATGCTTTCAGTTATACAGGAGCTGCTGTAGACATAGCTGAGATACTGCATATGCTCCTTTTTGCAAATCCAGCTACAGACATGATAACTTCTTGCCAAAGGGCAGGGAGAACACAGGGGTTGGTAGTGTATTAAGCTGTTTCAACCAGATTTATCAGAGCACTAAAGTCCCTGGTCTTAGTCTTAGCCACATGTGTATGACAGGTTATAACATCAGAAGAAAGAGGAAAGTGTGGGTGAGGAGGGGGAAATTTTGCAGAGCGTATTTGCTTTTTCACAGATTTGCTGAGCTTGGCAATCATTTAACTTTCTGAAGTGCACTGATCTCTAACTGTTATTTGCTCTGAACTAGAATCCTAGTGTGTGACTGGAGTTTCTAAGCATTTTCACTCTAAATAATAGTCTTGGCATCAGTATATTGCCACTGACAGGAGGAATTAAGTCCATATAGATGCAGAGCATCTTCCTACCTCACAACCACCACTACATAAAGGCAATTTTTGCAAGTACACAAATCCTGATTCCCTATTCAGAACAGCAAATTACATCCTGACCCAGTACACAGTTCCCAGCTTTCCCTGTTAAGGTTCTGCTTATGCATTTGCTGAAGCAGAAAGCAAATGAGAGCATTTCTGCATACAGTAGTTAGGGTTCAGCTGGGAGCCTGCAGCTAAAGAGAAAACTGTGATGTTCTGCAAAGCAGAAAGGCAGTATAACTCCGACATCAGACAGGGAAAACTCTGGTACTGCCCTGGGTAGTTTTACTAGCTTTTCTAGAGGAAAACTTATGTAACCTGTACAGCTTTCTCAACTATCAGAAATGTCACTTTAATGATGTACTGACTGCTTGGCTAAGGTCTAAAGCTCTAAGCTTTTCTCAATAGCACTGAAGCCTGCCTAGAAGCAGCATTGAAGTGTACACCTTGATGCAAGGAGACTGCAGGCCAAATGAAATAAATAGAACTCTACTTTTTACAGTTTATAAGTACAGAAAATGTTTCCTATATTTTAGATCAACAGGTGCCTTTTGTTTCCTTGAGATTTAATACCTCTGCTGGCATTAGAGTCATCTTTTTCTTTACAGTGGACTTTTTAACAGTAACTACATCTTCCTTAAGTTAAAGTTCAGAAAAATTGGCAGATCAGGAGATATGGTATGTGTGAATGGTGAAACCAAAATGAAAAAGGGCATAAATCTTTACCTTATCAGGAATTAGTTAGATGTTGGGGAATAAAGTTTGTTGTTTGTTGTTTTTTTTTTTTACCTTGCTGGATGGATATGAATGAAAAAAGTTAGACCAAATCCAAACCATAATTAAAACCTCCAACAGACTAAAATAATTAAAAGAGACTGAATCCTTTCAGTACGTTATAACTTTGGTCCTATTCAATTTTATGAAGGTTTATTGGGGGTTTTCAAAGTTATTTTTTTTTTTTTAGTTAGACTATATTTTAAGCAAAATTAAAATGTCTTACTATAATCACCAGCCAGTAAGTTCTGCATAAAAATGCAGAAATGAGAAGTTCCAGTATTTCTGGAATAAAATGTTATGTTTTGAAAATGGCAAGCTAAATTTTAAGATTTTTTTGCTTTTCCTTGCTCAGTTTGGCTTAAATTCCTTGAGGGTTATCACACAGCATTTTTTCTTAGGTGAGTTGTAGTAGTAGATTAGTTTCTCACATTTTGCAGAGCCTTAAGAATGCTTTAAAGTAGTTCAAGGCCATATATAACCCTTTCACAACCCTAACAAATCCTACCCTGTTCAAAAGAAGTGGCTTTGATCCGCTTCAAAATGAACTGCTTATTCCATGGTTTTTCTACCCCATTACTGTAATCTTTATCCTATGGGGAAGATACCATGAAAACCTAACCTCTTCTTTTCCAGGCTTTTTATTCTCTTTCTGGTTTCTCATTTTTTGTGTTCCTTTTGCTTCTGTCAGACCATTTCCAGGAGTCTTCAGGGTCCCTGCTGATGACCAGGATTTGTGCTTCTCTGTTTCTGACCCTTTCTTGCCCATTCTAGTACAATTAACATTTCCATTATTTGATCCAAGCTGTGGTATTTCTCCCTGTCTCACATTTTCAGTCTCAATTTTATTTCATGTATGTCTGCTGTGCCTGTACTCTTCATTGTCTCAAGTTAAAATCAATACTTAAAAAGTTATGAAGAGAAAACCCACATGTATTATTCTGTAGACAAACAAGGCAGGGGCTAAAGGCACAGGACTTGTAAAACTTCTTCCCAGATTTCCATCAACCATTTTTAATGCCTGGGCAGAATTATTCAAGTGTAAGTTAAGAAGCTGACAAAAAATATTCCCCATGATTAAAATAGCCAGGGAAGCTTAATTGCTCTGATGGGGTTATGGCCTCTTTATAGTCTGGCTAAAAGATGTTCCTAAGTAATCCCACATCAGTTGATTCATGTAGGGGGGGTATTCATCTCAGTAAACCTGTCTCATAGGCTGCTTTTGTTTTTTCACAGAGAACTGTTCCTGGGTTTCATCACATCAACTATTTTATATGTAAGGTGTCATATTAATCAAGTGCCAGTTAAGTCAGAACCTGAAGTCAGCCTAACAATCTGATTTCACTAAAACAAGCACACATCATCATCCTTTATACAAGGTAAGATCCCCATACCTTGTCTTGCCTTTTCAGAATTTTAGCTTTTAGCAACACAGACATTTATGTGGCACATAAGTATTCTGTGCTCCCTGCTTTGCTTCACTTGGGGCTCCAAGGGAGCAGCAGTTTCTTCTTTTATATTTTTATTTTATAGTTTCTTCCTTGTCCTAAAGAAGTGTTAAGGGGCCTGAAATCCCCAAAAAGGGAAAAGGAAAAGAAAAAAAATTACTTAATTTTTCTTAAAAGTGTTTAGCGATCACAAAACTGTGTTTTTATCAAAACTAACACAGCCTGAGAATGCTGGGGTTAAGGCCCAGAAGTCTCTTTGGAGGTCTGTGCATCAAAAGGTACAAATATCAGCCTGACACCAGAAAACAAGAGAGAGAAAAGGCAAAGAATGTCAGGACTTCAGAAAGTCAGATTGTGACAGTCCATCAAGAGAACATAAGAGTTCAAACCACTTCCACCAGGCTGCTATTAAAAAAGCCTCAAATCCAAAAAACTGGCTCCTTATTCAGAGACCTACTCCACTTTATACGAGGAGATGTAAAGAAAAGAAAGTAAAGAAGCTGGAAACAGGGTTTTTTGATACTGCTGATCTGTTGAAAACAAAGTGAATCTCCAAGAAAGGAAGGGCTGGAAAGACAGAAAACTCCTCATGGTAAAAATGCAGTCTAAAGCTAATTAGCTTATTTCTGTTTGCATTTGGGGGATGCTCATTGAAAGAGGCTGCTGGGGTTGTTTGAGCCTAAAATCAAACATAGATGAGGTTATGGTTCATGTGTACTTGCATGCACATCACATGTGCTTTCTGAACAGCCTGTTGTCTGGGGTAAATACCAAGATAGACTGCCTTCTGCCTGGTTGCTGAGAAAGATGAGGAATGAGGCCTCTGAGGCAGCAATATACCTAGCCAGGATACCAGGGGTAAAATAAAACCTAAATATTCTTGTCATGGCTTAAACCCAGCCATGCAGCTCATTCACTCACTCAACCCCCCTTTCTTGCCCTCCC
>JBAFWW010020170.1:4095-14272 GCA_036873685.1 Agapornis canus | reverse complement strand
AAGCTGCTCTATGGAAGGGGTCCCTGCAGTGGCAGGGGTTGGAGCTGGAGGAGCTTTGAGGTCCTTCCCAACCCAAACCAGGCTGGGGTTCTATGATTCTCAGTCACAATCTGTGGGAGAAAACTCAATATGGGGTTTGGTGGGGATCCAAGTAACACATGAGCTGTGCCACAAGGCAGCTTCCCCATCTATGCACTGAACACTAAAGCAGCTTAAACTCTATTAAAAGCAGAATTATACATCAATATCATTCACAGCTTTTTCATAGGCAAGTTTAAAAGTTCTTTAAAAGTGGGCTTAAGTTCTAGTACATTAAAAAGACAACTGGTAAAAGATCTTGTGCTTCGAGCAAGGCCAGCACATGTGGCTCTGAGAGCAGAGTGATGCTCCCATTTTCTGTTCTCACAGATAAAAGTGTCCATAGAACACAGGAAAAAATGAGAGAAGGATGCTTAGATCTGGGTGCAAAGCTAAAGCAGGACTTGAGCTCAGCTTTGACAGCACTACACTCTTTCCAGAGAGGGACAGGAGGTTTTATTCCCTTCTGCCCTCGCAGGATTTGCTGACCTAGCAAGCAAAAGCCTTCCCAGAGCAAAGGAACCAGCTCAGATCTGGTGATTTAAATCAGGAGTCCTGAAAACAAAGCTGAGCAATGCCTGGAGCTCTGGGGATGGTTAAACACCACAATTACTGCATTTGACATTAGAAATGGGAACAGCTAAATAAGAACTCGGGAATTTGGTCTGATAACACCAAAGAAAAGCTGCTTCACTGAGTATGAACATGACCGTTTTGTCCTGCATACACTGCAGTTAATTCACTACCTAACCAGGAGGACAGACACGGGATCCCAGGAAGCCCAGGGATAAGTTAGCTCACATTCTTCTCCAATCTCATGGACACACACTGCAGCATTCAGAAAGAAAAGACACAGAGAGGCTCTAAAAGCACATTTCAGAGGGCAGGGTGGGCCAAAGCGGCAGCAGCTCACTGTGCTCCAGGGATGCTCAAGTCCAGCTGCAGGGCTCTTCTCAGCCATGGAAATCCCAGATGAAAACCAAACCTCTACACCGTTAAACTGGCCATCTTCTACAAATGAGAGAGAAACAGGACAGGTTAGACTAAGGCTAAGCCAGGAGATGTAAAGCAGGGACAGCAGAGATCAAGCTTTGTGCTGGGGATGGACAGAGATACTTCGCAGTGGATCCACCAGCTCCATATAATCACTCTGCATCATCCCAGCATCCATAGAACCATTCTGCTTGACAGAGACCATCTGAGGATTTTCTTCTTTACTTCTACCCCAGCAAATAATGAGTTGCTTCACACTTTGCATCCTCCTTTAACCTCTTGCAAAGCTCTGTGAGAAGGGTTTCCCACCCTGGGACCATGCAAGCTCAGCTTTTCTGGAGGCAATAATGAAGCAGGCTGGTTACTGAGGGTTACTCACTTTTATTTCTCTTCTCCATAGGAAAATACACTTCCAGAACAAAGAAACATGATAGGAATCATTTCACATATTAACCACAAGAAATACTTCTAGTTTTGATAAAACTCCTACTGCCTTAGTGAGGGTCCAACAGACACCAGGAGCACACTCAGGTCAGTACCAGTGAATTCTATCCTATACAAATCACACAAGTTCAAACCCATTAACCAGGATTTCCTACAGCTGCTGTTCATGCAGTGTCTCAGAGCACACAAAAGGCTCCTTCTGTGCCATGCCCAGCGCCTGCCCTGCTCAGCTGCAGCACTCACACTGCAAACCAACATGTGCATCAATAGGTGTAAATTGTCTTTGCACTGCACCAGCACTGGTTTGCCATTCAAAGAACCAATGGTGCAGCTCTGGAGCCAGTTTGCTGACAACCAGCACTTGAAATCCAACAGGCAGGAAATGCAGACCCTGCATACGTTCTGTTTGCAATTAAAAACCAAAGCAAAATGAAATGAGAACAGTTTTCCCAGGAATGACACTTCAATAGTAACCATCACCAGGGCTAATCCATAGGAACTGCTCACATGCTACCTTCTCAAGCGGAACAGCAGTACTAGGAAGGAAGGAAGTTTGTACTGGAATCGAGGAAGCTGGACCAAGTTACTATCATTTATCTGCATCTCCCCCAGGAAATCTGTGTTATTTGTTTAAATATAGGGGGAAAGAAGCTCTCAAAATACATACATTCATTTTCTAAGCACACAGCCCAGAGCAAAGGCAAATCCAAAGAGGCAAGGCTTTGATTTTTAGCCTATAGATAATATTCCTGTGATTGGATTCTACATTAATATTAGTATAGGAATAATTTATCAGATTTAGCACAAGCTCCCCAGCTCAGATTCTTTCTCCTTTTCCCCCCCCTCATCATCAACATTAAGGCCTCTGAAACACAGGGAGACAGGCAGCTTTAGGAGAAACAGGCCCTTTTGGCATCACTACTGGCTGCATCATTCCCAAGTTGCCATCCCAGCTTGGGAGATGCTCTGCAGCAGGATCTGAGCCTGATGCTTTGTGCGCTTCCACAGCTTTGGCAGGTCAGTAAGAACACTCTGCAGCATTATTCAAAATGCTATCCCAAACCAGCAAACAGGAGACAGAGGCATGTCACTTTGGGATCAATCCCATACCTTCGTGTCCCATGCCATCGTGGTGACAGAGTGAGAGCAGCTGCATTGACAGAATGGTTGGAAGAGCTTCACTTCAAGGACAAAGTGCAATTAAAGTAGAAAACTGCACATCCAAATGGCCAAATACATTCAAGGGGAAGTTTCTGAGGCCTGGAGGAACATTACCTGAACAGAGGCAGGAGCTGCACCTCCCTTCCCTGACAGGGATGAGCTGCAGCAAGGGGACCACCCTGCCACAGGGGAAATGGGAGCTCACCACCCAAACCTGAATCCTCTTTCAACACTTGGCATCTGGAAACTGAACCAGCTCCTGCTTTACTTTCTTTGCACATAACCCAGCTCTCTGACACCAGAGCACCAGGAGCGAGAGGATGTGCCCAAAGGCAGAGGCAAGGAGGGAGCAGAGCCTTGCTGAGAGCACGAGCAGATCAGCAACAACCCCAGCAGCCCATGTGCAGCAACAGGAACCTCCCAAGGACACAGCTTGTGCCATCTGTGAGCCCACCCTTGGGCACCAGCACCCTTGGGTGCTCCCCCCAGCACAGCCTGCTGCTCCCAGAGAGGGACATCACTGTTATCCCAAAGATGAGGAATGCAGCTGGACACTGTGGGTCACCCCAGTGCATGGGGATGAGCATGGCTCAGTGCAGAGGATGCACCATGAGTGCTGCCAAGAGCCATCCCACAGCCCCATGCAGGGACCTGCTGTGCAATGATGCAGCCATGTCCCCAGACAGAGCACCTAAATGGCAAAACCACCCTTCACAAGACAGAACCCATCAGCATTGTGTGTACTGCAGGAGGAGAAACACCCAAGAAGCCAAGCACAGGGTTGCAGCAGGGTCTGCCCCAGGCACCAGCAGAGCAGGGCTGGTGGGAGCACAGCGAAGCGAGGGCATCTCCAGCCTTTCTGCATGGGGCAGCAGCCGTGGTCTCATCCAAGCCCCTTACTCAGAGGTTGAGGGGGAAGCCAAGGGTTCGTGGGTGATGCTGGCTGCAGGCTCCCTAAAGAGAGGGGGACAGACAAGGACATGTTCTCCCCTTAGCATGGGAGAGAGTCCCACTCCCTTTGTCCCCAGTCAAGGGGCCTCCAAAGGGACGTGGTGGTGAGGCCCCAGTGACAACAGGCACCCACACAGGAAGGTTTATCCACCCAGCTACCTGCCAAGCACAAGCTAAACCCCCTCAGTTCCCTCAAGCAACAGGGAACTGGGGCTGAGCAGCACCACTCCCATCCAGGCTACATAAACCAACAACTGCAAAATCCTGCCATCCATCCATCCATCCATCCATGCATCCCCAGATGGAAAGGACATGCATGTGGGAGCCAGCACTGCTCAGGACAGGCTACACAGCTCAGCCTGGCAGTGCCAGTGCAGCCATTCCACATCCTGGTCCAGGGATGAAGCAAGCTCAGGGTGAAAGACACTTTTATGGGCAGCCAGCAGAAGCATATTCACCAGTAAAACCAATTGGAACCCCTGGATTAGTGGGCTCAACCTGGTAGCATACTTCTTCCCCAGCTGAGGTCCCCCTTAATGACAGGTCCTTAATGACACAGGAAAAGACTTCCTTCTGCTCCATGCATCTGTCTTTCCCCAGAGTAGATTCCATGCAGTATTAATGGAGAGAAGTCCTACTTACTAAGCCAAAAGAGAGTACATACAAGCTGCTTTCAGTGGTACTCACAGGCAAGCAATTCCCCCTTGAGGCTGCAAAGGAAAAAAGAAACAGCACAGGATAGCTCATAGTGCATTTTAAAGGAGACTTTGAAATGAAAGGAAAAGCAGCAAAGCAAATGAGGAAAGAAGTGAAGCAACCCAAAGATGCCATGTTAGGAAGCTGGGGGGGCAGGGGGCTTGTATCACAGAGGAGCTGATACAAGGCAGGGACAGTGCTGCAGTGCCTGGCCACCTCCACTGCTGCTCCTCCCAAGGGCTCCATTCAGACAAAAGGTCCTAGGACAGGACAATTCCCTACCACACACCCAGCCCAGAACCCAATGCTCCTTCATCACTACAATGATGAAGGGTACAACTGCAAACAGGGGTGGGATCCCTGTCCTGGGGCACCCATCTCAGGCCATCAAGGTCCCCGCCAGCTGAGACATCACCCAGAATTGCTGTGGCTCAAATCCAGCCCAATGCAAAGCCCTGGCTGGCTCAGTCCACCAGAGCCCTGGGATTTTGGGGATGCCTGAGCCTCATGCTCTAAACCAAGTATGGAAACACCAGCAATGTTCACATGCGCTGCATCACCCCTTCCTTTACTCTCTGGCCACTTACTCTGAGAGAAGGAGGGGGAGCTGAGCTCACTAATAGTCGAGGAAACATTAACCTCTAAAGTATCCAAGATTAAACAGCTTTGGTAATGGCTGTCTCTGCACATTACAACACACATGTGCACATTACTCTGCACATTACAACATAGGTTCTTTCCAACCCTAACGTCTATGACTCTGCAGGACCCAGCCAAGACCTCCTCAAAGCCCCCTCCAAACCTCTTTGCCTGCACTCTCCCAGGCACACACCTCAATTTAACCTCATTTAACCTCAATTTAATACCTCATTTAACAGCAAAGCAAGTTTAAATGAGCAAAGAAACAAATGGGGCTTTGCATCCAACACCAATGAGGGCCTTGGTGTCTTTTTAAGCCAGATGAAACACCAAGCACCCAAAACTGCTTTATTCTGGACACCCAAAGAGCCCAAACTTTGTTCAACAAGCTGCTGCCAACAGGATCTGCAGGAAAACAGGCACTGACAAAGTCATGATGCAAGTATTTCCTACCAGGGACCGGAGCAACATTTGGCTGCAGCATCTAATTTAGACAAAGAGGATACTTGTAACTCCTTCCAATCGGGTTTTTGCCAGAAAGCATCACCCAGAATCAACCACCCTGCCAAAACCCTACTGTACTGATGTAAACTCACCTGCACAAAGCCTGGTGATCATAGAATGGCTTGGGTTAGAAGGGTCTGCAAAGCTCACCCAGTTCCAACCCCCTGCCACAGGCAGGGACACCTTCCACTAAATCAGGTTGCTCCAAGGCTCAACCAACCTGGTCCTGAAAGCTTTTGGCACCCCAACTCTTGTTTAATGGGGTGACTCTTGGGTTTCTGAATGTCTGATCCAGGATTCTTACACAGAAACAAAGACCATGGGAATGGGCTGCATTCCAGACAGGACCAGACAGCTGCGGGTGACGGTGGGGAAGGGAAACACAAAGGTACCACCTGGACCTCAACTTGCAGCTGCTGCTGGTCGGCCCCATCTCGAGCTTCCAAGGATGGGAAAGGCCCCCTGAGGTCGAGGGGTTTGCTCCCAACGCTGTAATGCCGCGGGCGCTTTACCGTGTCCGCGCTGGCCCGCGGCGTAAAGCTGTTCCTTCTCATCCTGACAGGGCTTTGGCCGGCGGGAAGCTTGCTCTGATCCCGGGTGGAGGGAATCACAAGGAATGAAAAGGGGAACCACAGTTTACAAACGCATCACCAGCGGCACAGCCCTCCCCATGCCTTCCCCTGCACAGCACCAGCAGTGGGAAACACCCCCCTCTCTGCCTCTATTTCTGAGCAGTTTTACTTCCCTTTGGGGTTTTTGGCTTAGTTCAGGCTCTGTTCAGGGAGGGTTCTTTTGGATCGTTTTGGGGTTTATTTTCCTTCTCTTTCCACATCAATTTAGGGGGGAAAAGCATAACTAGAAATAGGAAAACTTTCCGTTCTTTGTGTTTCTTCTCCCCCAAAGCAGCCACATTGCCCAAGTAAAGCCAAGAACAACAGAAAGAGCCTCCCACTTCTCCAGGCAAGCAATGATTTCAACACAGGCATCACAAAGAAGTTGCAAAGTGATAAATGACTGAAAACCACCAGCATGGGACCGGGCACAAACCCCTTGCTGAATATCCTCAGTTTAGCATTCTGCAGTCAGCTGGATTGAGCTCCACAAACCCTCCAGCCACAGATGCAGGTTTCTAGCCTCTTCTCTGCTCGTTTATGGTCCCTTGGCATAGGGGATTTTATGTTGGGACACAAAAATAACCATATTCCAGGCAATCAACCAATAGCTCTTTATACAGCACAAGAGGCAGCTAAAAAGCCTAAACATACCAAAAGATGTGATGCACTTTGATTTCCTGTGAGCTGGAACAGCAGAGAGCTGGTTTATGCTCTTTAACTGGGGGAGCTAATTACAGGCAATCACTAAGCACCATTCCTGATGGATCAATCCCTCTGCAAAGCTGCATTTACAAAAGCAGGCACCTTCAGTAACAGCAGCTTCCACAGGCTCAGCACATAATTACAGGGTGCATCCACAAGGTGGATGGCTGAGCAGTTACTGAAGCAAAGGGAGACAGGACTTCATAAATAAAGCCAAAGCCTGAAGTGTTTCTACTGCTGCTCTAAGAGGATTCACAGGGCAAGGGAAATAAATGGGACCCATCTCCTGCCTCCAATACAAAGTTGAGGAACACCATAGACTTGCTTTGCCCCAGATACTTGTCTCTGCTGACGTCTTGTGTGTTTTACAAGGGATAAACCTCACTTCCTGCCCCGCAAGGGCTGTGAGAGCCACCAAGAACCACCCCTAGAACCCAGCCTTACCCCAGTGGCACCTTTACAAAGAGAAGAGCTCATCAAGACAGTGAAGGAAAAATAAATCACTTCCAAGCACTCTGGCAACTCTTTCTGTAGTTATCACCATTAACAGAAACCAGCAACAACACCTTCATTAACTGAGAACCAGGAACTTCAGAATCTCTGTTCTAAGCTTGCCCATTCTGCTTCCTCCAATAGCTCTGAAAGCATCTCTCCCTGGCCTGGGAAACAAACTAATTCTACCCCCTATTAATTCCCCTTTTGGGGGGATTCTTTCTGAAGCAAGCCTTTGTGCTCACTGACAGCAATCAGCCACTTCCAGCAGGTACTGAGGAGTGGGGCAGTGTCCTTACTTTTGGAATGGGATAAAGCCCAAGCTGTGCAGCAAGAACTTACTGAGTTCAGACAGGGTTTGTCACGGTGGGTGTTCACTGCTTCCACGTTCAGGGTGATTGTCTCCACTTTACAACCTTTACCACAAGAGAAGTCAATATGAGGAAGGGTAACTTAAGAAATAAACATCCTTTCTTTTAATACTGGAAACAGCATGGAAAGTGAGCAGCAATAAACGGGCTCCAGTTTCTAAGACAGCTCAACCAAACAGGATTTTACACTTGAACCACAGTCTGGCTTTGACCTTGACTGTTCAGCCCTGTTACAGGGACTATAGGTCCATCCAAAAAAGGCCATTTTTAACTGACTGCACCCCAAATTGGAGGCACAAACAGCCTCACCAATGGGTGAAATCCAGAGATAATGATCAGTTGTTCAGGAGATGGAAACACCCTGGCACCCACACGTCTCCTCTCCCACTGCTCCCTCCAAACCCTCCCACAATCCACAACCTTTATGTATATATTAAATACACTACCAGAAGCTTCTACAGCTCAGCTGGTTGCTGCCAGACATGAACACAAACCTGCCCATCAGATTCCCTGCCCATGGCAGGGGGTTGGATGTAGATGACCTTTAGGTCCTTCCCAACCCAAACCACCCTATGATTCACACACACATACACACCAGGGCAAGAAAAGACATCATTTACCATATGCCACAGGTGTGAGCTTCAGAATGGTATGGAGAGGGCATCGCAGGTAGGGCAGCTCATCTAGGACAGAGGCAGGCGTTATGGGTTATTATGGGGTGCTGCCCACACCAGCCTCCCCATTCTGCCCAGGCTTTGGGTGGGAACATTTCACATAGCAAATACTGGATGCAGCAGTGGGATGGGACCAAACCCACCATTCCCAACACATGGGGACAACCAGAGGAAGCTTCTCCAGCTGCACACACGTAGAAAAGCACCACAGCAACAGCTGCCATGGACCCATGGGGAGTTCTACTTCGAGTTAGTAAACTTTAGTAAAGGCTTTCCTAAACTCCAGTGTCACTCATTGGAGCATCATAAAGGAGCTTGAACTGGAACTAGCTTCCAGGTGGGTATGCCACACAAAGAATCAGCATCGATCAGCGTTGCAGCACAACTGCCAATCCTTTGGGCTCCCCATGCACCACAGAACTTCCTCTTTACATTAAAATAAAGTCCCCTATGGAATACATAAGGGCCGCTGGTGAAACAGCAGCTGAGCAGAGAGCCAGCAGCATGCAGGGAGAGCTTCTTGCTCCCTGCCCCATGGTTAACCCAATGGTTAAAGTTTGTGAGCAATGTTTGCTTGGCTTTTTTAAGCACCTCTTGCCTTGTGAGAAATCAAACCAGCAATTACAAGCCACCCTCCCCGGCGCCCTGCAAAGGAAGCAGCAGAGAAGCCAGCCCCTCTTCCACCGCTCGCTTGTTTTTGTACCTGCACTCTTGTCAAGAAAATAAGCCAACAGACACCTCATAACCGCCTGGTGGGAGATGACGAGGACATTGCCTTGTCTTTCCAGCTCCATAATTACCGGCTCCAGGCGCTGGACCAAGTCCTGGTAGGACTGGAAAACAAAATGGGAACCTTTCAAGGCACTTCGTCAACAGAGGTTTAAAGCAGCAGCAGCAATTTTAGCATAGCTTCACCTTCAGGAAATCATCAAGTTAAGAATCAAAACGCAGACGTTTGGGGAAGATCTGGTGAATACAGGGACAGAAAATAGCAAACAGCAAAAGGTGAAACTTCAGGTCAGCAAACCGCAGGTTACAGGAGGGTTTGGGTTACTGGTAACTCTTCAGGAGTGCAATAAAACACCCATAAAATAGTCAATTATACACTAAAGGTTGTGAAGTTAACCCAGAAACGGCCCCACACCCACACCCACAGGCATCTTCCCACTTTTCATGGTGAAAATTCAGGCTTTGGCCACATGAGTGAGATGCAGAAGCCCCTCAATGTCCAATGGGGGCCCTGAGGGACTCAGGAAGTGGCCCAATTCATTGACTGAAAGGCATGATAAAGGAAATCAATGAACCTTCTCTCTGACAGAGAGTTAGGGATCCTCATGCTTTTAGTTTCTCACACAAATATTGGCAGAAAAAGAGGAAATTAGGTCAAGTCTTTCAATTCTACACATATCTCTTTGGTTTACATCTACTGTATCACTGTTACTCTCTAAGGGTCCTCACCTCGCCCCCAGGATAGCGATAAAGGTATTTCTCCTGATCTCTCAATGCAAATTCATCTGGATACTTGACTTCAATTTCTCCATAGGTCATTTCTTCACATACCCCCTGAGGAAAGAACAACTTGTTACAACCCACTCCATTGCAACAGAGGAGATGCAACAAAGAGAAAAGAAAAAGCAACTGGCTGAGATGAGCAATTCCTTTATGTGATGAAAATGACAGTCTATCTACCATGGCCACCCCAATGGCCTTCCAATACCTAAAGGAGCAGACAAAAAAGGCTGGAGAGGGGCTTTGGACAAGGGCCTGTAGGGACAGGACAAGAGGAATGGCTTGAACCTGCCCCAGGGGAGCCTGAGCTGAGCTCTGAGGCAGAAGCTGTTCCCTGGGAGGGTGCTGA
>JBAFWW010020168.1:31240-43865 GCA_036873685.1 Agapornis canus | reverse complement strand
GCTGTGTTTTGTGGGGTGTGGTTGTTTGAATTTTTTTTTTCCTTCAATCCAAGGTAAAGGTGTCAAGGAAAGTTGGCATTTCCGTCCCTATTAGGCATTTTTAGAAACGCATTGGTGTTACACTGTGCTGGCTGTCTGAGGACAAACTGTGGGTGAGGGGAGATGATTTTTTCAAATCAGTGCAGACGAGGAAAAAATGAGGATTATAGGGAGGAGCGAGAAGATAAACAAGAAGTCTGAGAGCTCAGAATTTACTATTGAGATGATCCTTCCCTAATCATCATCTCACTTCAGGAAACGAGCGTACGTGGGGACCATGTCATGTTCCCCACTTAGCGAGGGCAAGGTGCCTGGAAGTTCACTAGCTGCAGTCTGGTTAACAGTGGTTATAAATCCATACAATTATGGGACACACCTCCAGCTAGTTCAGGTCAGCTGTCCTGGCTCTGCTACCTCCATGCTTCTTGCGCCCCTCCTCACTGGCAGAGAATGAGACTGATCAGTCTAAGCACTGTTTAGCAAAGAAAACCTCAGTGTAACCAGCATTGTTCTCAGAGTAAAGCCAAAACACAGCACTACACCAGCTACTAGGAATAAAATCAGCTCCAGCCCAGACCAGACCAGGACAATCTGCAACTCAATACGTGCTGACATGTACAATAACACGTTCAGTTTTTGTCCCTGTAATTAGTATGAAATGGCTAAGTTTGGTACTAGCTCTTTCTATGTGGTCTGCAGAAAGTGTGAAGAATGTGTTTGAAATATTTTTGTTATTTTTTTACTTCATTTTGTCAAGAGAATATATTCTACTATGTTGCTCCTTCTAGGTCTAAACTGGCTGAAGAATGGAGTGCCAAATTTAAAAGCAAATAATCTTTTAACAAAACCAGTTGGAAAGTTATATCTACACAATTGATTTGCCTTTGTCTGGATTGCTACAAGGCACCAAAAATAAGCTTGTCTCAAAGAAGATGTCAAAAAATAAATATCTTATTAACAACAGATATTATTAACAGAATAGTGTTCATGTCCAGACCTTCATCAAAAGGCATGAAGAAAAGCTTTCTCAGCAACAAAACCAGGCACACTACTTATTAATATAAATCCCTAAATAATTCAGTGACTATTTTAGTGGAGGAAAAGCAGTGTAATTTTAAGCTAAATTATTCATGCTTTAATAAAAAAAAAAAACAACCAACCAACCAACCAAACAACTAAGAAAAGAAACATCTAATAAGGAACTTGCTTAATAAAGGGGGAAAATTGGCAACAAACCCTCAAAAACCAGAAAATTAAACATTCCACTTGATCCAAGACTTTTTTTTTTTTATGGTTCAGCCAGCACAATGAAAATCAAGCAGCTCAGCTCTGCAGTAGACTCTAATACAAAAATACACTATTGATCAGAACTGCAACAATTTGAACGTTGAACTGATAAAGCAGGTGCACACCAAAGGAATGTACCTTTAAATTTATATCAATTATTAATTAATTGGAATTAATTGTATATAAGCTGTTTTACAAATCAAGCCCATACACTCAAAGTTGAGTGTTGAGGGGTTTTGTTGGTTTTGAGTAGCTGGGGTTTTTTATTATTATTCTATGTGTATGAAAGCAGCACTCATTTTATGTTTGTTTTATTTTTTTTAATAGCTTTATATACAGAAATTATAAACCATGTAATTTTTCACTGTGGTTACACAGTATTATTTTAAGTAAGGCCTGTCAAAAACTGCTCATGCCACAGAAGCCCAGCAGTATTTCTAGTGCTGCAGCTCAAAGAGAAGGCTACAGACATTCTCCTTTTAAAGTGTGCTGGGTTTTTTGTTTGGTTGGTTGTTTTAGGATTTTTGTTTGCTTGGGTTTTGTTGTTGTTGTTGTTTTGGGGTTTTTTGGCTTGTTTTGTTTTGGTGGGGGTTTTGTGTCTGTTTGTGTTTGCTTTGGTGTCTTGTTTGGGATTTCTTTTTTTGACAGAATTGATTTGTACCTGACAAAACTTTAAGAAATCCACTTTTCTAACTAAAAATCACTTTTAAAAAATCCTCTAACCAGCCTCACTAAGGAATAGTTTTAAAAGTCATTTTAATATTCAGTACATGAAATTTTTTTTAGTGTACTTTGCTGCAGAGCAATAAATATAGAAGCACCATAAATTAATACTATTTATAGATGGCATACTGTCACTTTTCCTATTAGTGACAGGAATATTAAAATTCCTATAAGTTTTTTAAATGGTTAGTTTCTAGCAGTTGTGCCAATGAAAAGAAACAAAACAAAAGGGTATTACTATCTATTTTCTGAAAGAACAGAACATGATAGAAATGTCCAAAAGCCAAGTTTTCATTTCAAAAGAATGACTCGACATGCTAATTATTTGAAAAATAACAGGAAGTATCTGTTTCCGTATGTACTCTAAATGAGTAGGTCACTTAGCCCAAGAAGTGGATTCCTGAGTGGAGCTGACTTACAGCTTTGATGTGAGACACAGTAAGTCACAAATGAAGTCAAACAGTACTTTGAGTTCATTTAGTACTTCAAAAGCTGTTTATGAAGAAATGAGTAAATAAGTTATTGCATATTTGCTGGAAACTTAAAAGTGTTGACTACCTATATTATGATAAAGGTCAGGATAATAAGAAGATTAAAATATTATAGCTAAATAATGAGACATGAAAAAAGTTGCTGTCTATGCTGAGGGAGGATGGGGAGAAGGAGGATAAGAAAATACTGGGTTTTTTTGTGTGTGGTGTTTCTTTTTGTTTTATTTTAATTCAGTGTGAACACTGAGTTTCTAAGGCCTGGGAGCAAATATCGTGACTGTAAATATAAAATATTATAGTAACATCTGTTACCACTGATACCTTAGCAAAGAATAATTTATTATTATTATTATTCTTTCTGTTACTACAGCCAGTTTTTACGTTATTCCACTAACAATATAATGAAACTACACAGGGATGCATAGACTTAAAAGTGGCTTTGACTTTCTGTGGTAGTCCCATCATCTGCTATAAAACAGGTCCTTTCCAGCTTCCCCAGCTCTAATGCCAGTTGAGCGGATAGCAGTAGGCAGAAAATATGTACCTTTACAAATCAGAGCCTTGTGGTTCTTGAGAATATAAGTGGCCTGGTATTTCGAAGAGCTGACAGCTTGTGTTCTATGAATTACCTAAGGAATCCTAATGGAATAGAAAGTGAAGGGGAAATAATGCTAATGGAACAGAAAAAAAAGAAAGGAATCTTGAGATCTTGGACTCTTTCTAGATTTGACAGGTGCTGTGAGCTGTATTATGTGGAAATTGTAGGATCACAGTTGGTGTGGAGCTGCTGACTGACATGCTTAGTGAGAAAGGACGTGGATAACTACAAATGCCTATACATCTCCCACAATGTATTTTTTTACCATTTTGTTTTCACTACCAACCCTCTGTAGCAATTTACTGAAAAAAGAAGAAAGTCACTTAATGTTTTATCCAAGCCATTCTTCAATGTTCCTACTATGACAAACAGAATATTTTCACTATTGTTTTCTTTTTAGACCTCAAAAGAAGTGAAGAAAATAACAAGTTTCTTTCAGGATTTTCTGATAGACTACTTCCACATCCATCTTCATGCTTTTTCACAAGTTCTTGGGAGATACATTTCTCAGAACATGTTTTCTAATGTGTGACAGAAATAAATTGAGACACAGCATTTTATTGGAAAAACTGTGACAATTTGTGCTCCCGGATAACATTTCAGCACTTGCTGATAGCACCAAATAAAAAGGAACCAAACCATTTTTGGGAAAAAAAGGTAAATGACATAAAAGTCACCTTTACTATTTGTAAAGTGAAATCAGGAGCTGATGTGTCTGGAGCTGAGCTAGTTTGTGTGTGTAGTTTGTGTATCAAAACCCATTAAATGTCAATGCTATGCTGTAGAAATTTTGAAGCAGAGTGCGTGCAGTTCCTATGAGGGAAACAAAAGGCATTTTTATTTGGCAGAACATTGAGGAAAAAAATATATGCAGCCTGATTTGACAGATGGTGATGTCTGCAAAGAAGCCATTGGTATTAATATCAAATTAAAAGGACCTATTGTTTATAGGGTTTTATCTATATGAATAGATGGCATATATAAATTGAGTTAAACAGAATTTCCCTGATGCAGATTTCTCTTGTTTGCTTGGATGAAGCCACTGTAAATGATTTGATTCTGTTTCTGGGAGATATGCAGGTACATGTTTAAAAGCCTGCCTTCTGTCTCTGAAATTATTTGCTTTGTCAGTGTGTGTTGCTGTTGTGTGCTTGTGTTTGTAAGGGGGTAAGATTGTTGGCCTATGTAAATAATGCTGCATTGATGCACTTTCTATTGTCCATAAGTATGGTGAAGGGGTGTATCTGGGGCTGAAATAAATTTATTTTTTTTTTTTTTAGCTAAAAAGGCAAAAAAGAACATTTTATTTCTTCTTTTAAGAAGGCTATCCAGAATTTTACATGGTTTGTTTTTTTTTTAACATTTTCAGCACTAAATCAAACTAATTTTCTGGATAGTTATACATGCGGATTGGGCTTAGCACTGAGGAGGCTTGGTGTTATGAAAAACACTCAGCTGCATGGTAAAAGCTAGACATCACAAGATCCTTCAGATTGTGATAGTTATAAATTTTTCTAAGCAAGGCTAGGCCAGCTCAATCTGTAATGTCTGTTGGTCATATACTGAATAAGACAATAGGAATTATTTTGTAAAATTTGCATATTATGCATAATCACCTTCATCTCTGGGGTCATATTATTCAAGAATATTCACGAAAATGCTTGGATGTTGATGAGAGTATCCTTAATTTGTACTCTCAAAACCAGCACTTTAAATTTGTGTTTTCAATTTGTAGTTTTGCAAACTATAGACTAAGTTACAAACACCAGGAAGAGAGACGTATTTATTCAGGAATTTCTATTTTAAAAAGAAATACAAATCCCAATCTAATTAAATTTTGGAAAAAAAAATGTGTTCAAAAATAAAAAAAAAAAAAAAAAAAAATAAAAAAGTTATTTTAGAAGAACACTGATATGGGACTCTTTGGTGAGTGTTTCAAGAACAAAACATATGGATGAGCTCATATGTTCCTAAGATCAACAACACTTTCAAATTTGTTGAATTTTGGGAATTTTTGGGTCTATTTCTGTCCAAGCCCAATGTGAGTGAAATTAAGATATTTTATTTTTACAGAGAAATGACCTAATGTAACCATCTTTGGTGATGTCAGAGACTTCAAAATCTTGTACCTCATTCAGATTTAACTATTTTGTGAAAGGCATCTGAATGGAATAAATTTGAATAGTAAGTAGCTTCTCATTTTCAACAACAGCATGATAGGAATATAGCTGCTAAAAATAAAGTGTTTCATGGTGACTGTGTGTGTGGAGGGAGAGGCAAAATGGATGATTTTTAGCTGGGTTTTCTTAACTAGTTTTCCCAATGTGCCCTGCATAATTTCTTTAAGGATGCATACTGCTGTCCTTTGAAAATTTTGTAAAATATACCAAGAAGTTAATACATTTGCTAAAAAAACAAATTGTTATTTCAGTAAGTGTTCCAGTTACTGAATTTCACATATGAAATGAGATGTATTAACCAGTTACCTTAAAAAAACACTCTTTTACCAACTTAAGTAAAATTTAAATGAAATAGATGAATGCAACATTCAAATTGGCACCACATCTACGTTTCTTTTTAAAAGCCACCATGAAGAAAAGAGAAATCCCTTTGATTAAGTAGGGGTTTGGGTCTAGAATTTTAATCCATAATTATGGACAACTACTTAATGGCCTTCTGTCCTTCAATTTATCTTACCTGAGGCTGTGCTCTGAGGAGGAACTTTCTCATCCTTGTTTATGCACACTGAATTTTACAGCAAAAGCTTTCTTACAAACCTTCAAATGTCCAGAAAAATACACCAATTTCTGAAATATATTTACATCTAAGTGTTTCAGAAAAATCTTGGCACCCTTTTAAATAGACTGAGGAATGTGTCACTCACCTAGAATTGTGTAACAATTTCTTAGTTTGACAAAAGGTAAAACTTTCCTGACTTTCAGTGTGAAGAACTATTTGTGGTGAAATGTCTTCCTGCCAAGACAGCTGTTGAGAGACAGTAGTGCAATATTCATAATTCCTTTTCTGAGTAAGGTGGCTTCAGTCCCGTAAAAACCTCAAGAGATTAACATAATTTATTTACATAAAGGACAAATAACTTGTTAAGTTTATGTTCCCCATTGTTCATTCCAATCAACTGTTTCCATTTAAAACATATGCCATAATTTAGAGCAGATAAATGTTACAAAAAAATAATTCAGCTAATACCAGTGAAATATTCTTCAATAATGTATTAATCAAAAAACTTTCAGCCACCTGTACCATGAATGATAAGTACTGAGCAGTTGCATTGAAAAGGTTCCTAACACACTGGAGCTAAAAATTGTTCAAGTTGCTGTAGAAAGAACCACAGTAAAAGTTTTTATTCCTTTATGGGTTTTTTAAGTGTAAAATTTGGCCACATCAGCAAGAAATAACTAAATGGTAAGTAAATTAACATTGAGTCCATGTACATTTTATACCCATATTACATGAATAGAGGGGATTCATCTTCTTTCATGCTTTCATGAGCACTGAGAAATGCTGAACTACTTATCTTTATATGACTACATTGAAGATGGTTGTCTAAGGTTCATAATTTTTTCCAGACTTTCAAGAAAAAAGAAAACAGAGAAAGGCATACATTTCCTCAGTTTATAGAAATGCTTATCAAATAGTTCATGTACTTTTTATCTTGATTATTTCACTGTGCAAGATATCTGTGAAGCATTTCATCTGGCCCACTGTGGAAAATGGGAATGAAAAAGAATAGTAAGAACCCTGGCCCTTTGTATCTTCAATGTGTCTTTGAAGCTCTTTGTTGTTTGTTTTGGGTGGGGTTTTTTTTGTTTGGTTTTCTTTTTTGTCTCATATATACATTACATAACTTTCTTTACCTGGTACTAAATAGAGATTAAACATTGGAGAAGAGTTATCTGAAAGGCATATGCTGCAGAATGTACAACAGCAGGATGGCTTTCGTTTAGAAGCTCAGATTTGTTTGCCTGCCTGATCAGGAGCTTCTCTTTGTCAACTAATAATAACTTTGGTACTAGTTATCTGTAAAGTCATTTGGAAAACTGAAGATGGTAAAGAAAATAACAGCTTATTATCCAAAATTCATACTGCAAGTCTGTATATATACTTGATGTACCTGCTGAAGTTTCTAACAGAAGCTTCACGTGTTACTGTCATTTAGAACTTAATAGCCTAAGAAGGGTTTTTTGATTAAGCATATATTCTGTTTCCTAACATTCCACTTTATGGATATAGTCCTTTATATTAGTAATACTATCAATGGCAGATTATATATCCTTATTATCTTTATCTATAGAACATCATAATTTTCACGCAGTTCTTTAAACTGTCTTTTACAAATAGTCATGAGTAATCACCTTAGAAAAGGATACACATTTGTCCTGCTAGCTTGATGAAATTAGAAATTGTGGTTTAATGAGAAATCATAGACTATAAAAGAAACAGAAAAATCTCTGAGCATAGGCTTCTGGAGTAGTTAGCAGACTTGGAGCACTATTAGGCTTCTATACAGGTACTAGAAATGTGTTTGTATAAATCAGAAAATCCTGTCATTTATTGTTCCTGTGTTACCTTTGTGTTAAGGAGTCAACCTTATGACACACATTTATGTGAAAAAAGTGTTTTGACTAAAGTTACTGAGGGCAACAGCAAAAATACTGTTTCATTTGAAAAGAAAAAGAAAACATTCAGCCCTGCCCAGTCAAACAGGATATCATTTGATGCAGACAAAATAGCATGCTTAACAAAAGTTACCTAAAATAACAGAGTTGACAAATCTTATAAACTCATCTGATATTTTAAATATGCCTGAATTTTAATATTCGCTTAGTCTGAAGGGGAGTATCTGCCATCTGGTGGCTAAATGTGCAGTGCACGCTGAAGATGAAGAATCAGATGTTCAGGTGCCAATGATTACCTTCATTGTCTGTAACCAAATGCTATTAACTGGGGACAAAAAAAAGTTCCCATTTTGAGTAGGACTGCAGTGTTCATCTAATTTTGGTTAGCTCATATCAGCAGCAGACAGACATAACCTTAATGAATGCAATTCTAAATACACTTGGAAATACTGGGAATACTGAAACATGATATTTGGCTCATACATCTGTTAAAATGGAGTATGATTACTTTCTCTGCCTTCCTACGGGGAGGCTGGGGTGTGTGTGTGTGTGTGTAAGAGGGAAGTCCACCAAAATGCAGCAATAGACATGCTCAATTTGGTCAGTCCTAACAACCAAGAAATAGTTTTCTATTCAGGTGATCTTGGCCTACTGAACAGAGATGATGGCATCTTAGCTAGCCTACCAAACACAATAAATTGCTAAAACTGAAGAGTTGCCAAGGAAAGGAGGACTGCAGATGAATGACTGGTTGAAACCACACCCAGATAAAACTTTAAGGTTTTTCTTCTCTCCTGCTTAGTGTGCAATTAACACCAAGTTAAATATCCTTGTATTTGCATGTGTATGTAATTAAGCTGCCTGGAATACATCAAAATTGTTAAGCTTTTCTGTTTATTTCTTTCCCTCTTCCCTATAGACTTACTTTCAAATCTTCTTTCCTTTTATCCTTTACTGCTGCCTTGTGGTGAATTGTAGAAACATCATTTAGTGACTTTTTTTCCCTCTACTTACTGTTAATAAAAATGTTCAAAGAATGCTTTAAAGCAAAGAATGTTGTATGTACTAAGTATGTTGTACTGAGTATGTTGCATGTACTAAGCATCACCTTGTATTTAAATATTTCTCTGCTTTTAAACTGCAGGTGGAATATGAACACCACAGAGATGTCTCAGTCCAGAAGCTGCTCTGACATTCTTAGTGTGGAAAATAAAGTTCTGAAAAGTACCTATTTAGAGGAGCAAGAACCTCCAGGTACTAGCGTGGGAAATTGTTAAGTATATGTCCTTCAGAGTACTGCTTATTTACATAATTCATGTCTCTAACTTGTAACAAATGAAATAATTGTGCAGCAACTACTGTGTGAGTGATTATTCTAATGTAGAGTGTGATATGGACATCTTCCTTAAAATTAAAAACATCTATAGGTAATTCAAAGGCAAGGGGTATGAAAGAGTGAGTAGGAAGGAGAGATAGAAACCTAAACTATAACAAAGTTCAGGATGGATACAAGAAATTAAATTGCTAGAAATAGTGATTTATCAATTGCCTTTAATTGTATTTAAAATGGTTACAGGACCTGACATAAACTTTACTGTTGAAAAGAGAAGTTTCCAGAATAATGTTTTTCATGCCATATACATATTTTCTTTTCAAATATCATATTTGCAGAATGTAATTCAGAAGTAGACAACAAATGCAGAGTTTTCTTTCTTTCTGAGTCTTTGTTACCATCTTTTGTAATAAATTAAATGCTGAAACTTTTTGGATTTCTACCATTTCTATTCATCCCACCCCACCAATTTCTATCACTGGCTTTCAATTACTTTCTCTTTGGTGTGCATAGCATGTATTTAGCTTTTCAGTTTTAGTAACCATCAAAAGCAATGTAATGTTTAAGCCTCTTCTCTTTACTTGCCATATCTTTTGCATGTAATTCAAATTTCTGTTTTCTGAGTCTCCTCTGCTTTCTGCTTAGCTTTTGAAATAGAGAGACTGTTAAATGAATTCACTGCATCAAAGATGATTACTTTAAATCATATGACTTCCTCCTCTATTTATTACACTGGATTGGTTTCTCTCAGATTAAAATGCTGTTTCTAGTGTGTACACTAAGAACTTTCTTGTGCATCCAAAGTCCATTTTTGTCTTAACCCTGACTGAAATAAAGCATATCTATAAAGTAAGTATAGTATTGCTGGTTACTTTTATCTTCATATTTGTACCTTTTTTTTACTTCTAACAATTCTGTAGTCTGGTTTGTAGTAAAGGCTTTTGCTATAAAAGTTAGGAAACCAAAACCAGTAGCCTAAATGTGTTCCATCAGCTTTCTTTCTCCTTTAACTCCCATTATGCTCAGTCCAGGCAAGTTTTATTGACACTAAATGATGGCTAGTAGATTTCATGGGAAGCTTCATGCTTCTGGTAGATACTTTCAGGTTCTAAAATTACAATAAAAATGAAGAAATTTAAATTCTAATTATTTCTTTTTCTGCACAACTTAAAATTGTCCACAAAATTATGCACATATTTTTATTAGCTCCAGTAGTACTTCTGCTTAAATACTTGAAAAGAAGTATCAAAGTCTTTGGCCAAAAAATCCTTTAACAAAAGAAGTTAAAAAGACCTTAATCACATGCAGACATAAGCCAAGTCTGAATTTAGCTGTTATTACAATATTATTTTTATGTAAACTAAGTCTTTTAGCATAAAGGTTAATGTACACAATGTGTCAAAACCTCATGTAGTTCTAATAAGGTACTGAATAAATGGAATGCTTCTTTGTTCAGCAGCTTCTGATACTTCAGTTTGATGGTTTTTAAGTTGGTACATGGGTATGGTATTCACTGATAGCATTGATAGGTCACAAACTTATAGGTCTGTTCTTTTTGTGTGAAAATTTAGTGTATTAAAGTTTGTCTCCTGCTTGTACACAGGTCAGACCCAAAAGTGACCTTCCTTCTTTCATTAAACTTTGTGTGTAATGTATCAATTCTGCTGTCCCTTTCTTAAAAAGTGACTTGGGCTTCTTAAAGCAGTGGGGACATTCGTTAACTGCTGTTAGTAAGAGGCCTCTGCTGAAGTGTGCTGGGTCCCAAAACTTTACCTGCCAGTTCTAAGAATTTAGGTGATATTGCTTTTATTGGTACTGACCTGACTTTGGTCAATATTTTAGCCTGCTTAATGCAGAAAAAAAGGTGACTCTGTATATGCAACCAGTCTTATGTTGTTATTGTTAGATAATCCAGACTGTATGTGATTACTCTTGCCTTCCCCATAACCTACCAGAAAATGTTGGTCAAAGTGCCTGAGGTCTTCAATGTCCACCAAAGGAAGAATACCAACACTCCCCCAGGTGGACTGGATCAGGAGTCTAGGCACAGAGAAATTATCTGGAGACCTGTTGCTAACTCTCAGGAAGTCCCAGCAAGTCACTTTAGCCTTTTCCTTATTCCAGTTTGGAATGAGAAGATCTATAGGGACATCCACTCCTCATAGTACTCTCTCATCCATGTCTAGCTGAGGACAAAAATGCCTTCAGAATGCCAAAATGGCCTATAAAAACAGTTGTCAACAAAAGGAATGATGAATTATTGGGTGAGGGTGGGAGGGAGAGGAGGAGGTATACTGGCCATAACATACTTCATATCAGTTTTGGAAATGCTTTAGACAGTAAAGGCCAATGCTATCATGTACTCAGATGAAGAAAGTCATGCTAACAATAAAAACAAACTGTTGGAAATTGAATGAGAGAACTCTGACAGCCAGTGTATAGACAGTAGCTGTTAAAGAAATGACAATCTGATTTTTTTTTTCTTGTGTGCTCAGGCATTTGTCAAGTTTATAGAAGAATAAGCTGTCTGTTCAACAACTGAGAAATACCTCATAAAGTCATAAAAGAAAAACCCAAGGTATAAAACAGATAGGAGGAGATACATTCATGTAAATTAAAAGATGCATAAGAAGCTTTATGTAAAAAGTTTTGAAATAAAAATAAAAATTTTTTTATAATAATGATGTTATTTTCAAGTAAGATATAAAAGAGTTATATTAACAGTAGAGTAGTTCACCCAGTAAATATCTTTTTGTGTGTGGTGCCCCGTAAACCCAGAATTCAGGCATGGGTCACACTGTAGTGTCTGAAAAAGATTCTTTTGTAAGCATGGCAAGAAAGGTTATTCCAAATAGTCAATTTGTCATCAGTTGCATCATCCACACAACAAGCCTTCTCATTAACTACAGCAAAATGAATCTACTCTACAAAGAAATGTGGTTGCCTTTTTGCCTTTTGTTTTCCCCAGACTTATTTTTTGAAGCTCTCCCATAAAACTATTTCTAGGCTGTATTATATTTCCTGCTCTGATGAACTGTGATGTTATTAGTTATACCCAGTGGGACACACTATTTTCTATACAAGCTGTTAATATAATTGACATTCCTGGGGAAGTTCAGAGTCTGAGTGAACAGTACCACCTGAAACAGAATATACTCTGGGGTATATGTCCCTTAAGGGAAGATTCTCCAAGGATTATTTGATGATCATTACCTAGATCCTAGAAACAATTGTCGCTAAGCTTGTTGAACAGGCATTGTCCTGGGTTTAGCAGTGGCAGTCATTTTTTCTTCTTCATAGTAACTGGTGCAGAACTATGTTTTTGTATTTCGGCCTGGGAACAAACCTGATAACAGGAATGGTTTTAGTTACTGCTCAAATGTTTTACCTGACAAGGGACTTGGTGAGCCTCATGCTCTACCAGGGAGGAGGGGAGGCCGGGAAGAAGCAGGGACAGGACGTCTGACCCAAACTGACCAAAGAGGTATTCCATACCATAGCACATCATGCCCAGGAT
>JBAFWW010020168.1:0-10925 GCA_036873685.1 Agapornis canus | reverse complement strand
CGAGTTCAGTCAAAACACCAGCTACTAAAGAGGAGAAAAACTGACTGCAACTGCTGAACCCAGGACACATTTGAAACTAAATGATCAGCAAAGTAATCAAAATAGGTGGAATAAGGAGGAAGAGGTACAATTTATTCATCTAAAGCATGAGACAAATGGATCTGGATGATTTATAACATATGGAAAAGTGCTTCACTAGGTTACAAGATTTCTTCCGGCAGAAACAGATTTTGATATTGCAACATGGTGACAGCCAAGCTGAGGATCCTAGAGCAGGAGACAAAACAGTAAGTAGTAGATACCCAACATGCAAACTGAAGTAAGCGTAAGAGCTGACATTATGATGTCACATGTTGCTTTGAGAAAACAGTGTCTTCTTCCTATCTAGCTGGTAGAAAGCCACTATGAAGCCAAGAATACAAGAATTACAAGACTGGGGAAGAACTGGAAAGAGACAGTACTTACCTGGGGGAAAGAAAGATGCTGGATAGGAAAGCGCACACAAAGAGGAGCACCATGGGACAGATTCCAGCATTTTTTTTCATCATTCACTCAAGATGTAACACCAGGATCCTCAAGGTGTCTCTCAAACCAGTCTCAAGACTTTTCTTTTGCCTTTATGGTGGTCTGACAAGGAGAGGGCAGAGAATGAAATGTTTCCCCCTACTGTGATTCCTATCCTGAGACATCAAAACCAGTCTGTAGTCTAGAGGTTAGAAGTTTGGGGTGATAGGTGGAGGGGGCTACACAGAAGATAAAATTAAGACTTTCTATGTCACCGGTAAACTGTATAATATTGCCTGTTGTATAGCATATGGGTATTTCCACCTCAACACAAAAAGTGTCAGCTAACGGCTCCCAAGTTCACATCTCAAGCAGCTAAGCTTTCCATTATTCCTGGGTAGATGTTTTCATCCTGTGAGGACCATGCTGTGTACCACATACATCAGATGTGTCCTAATGATTAAACTGCTATGCAAAGATAGCAATTTGCTACTTTGTAAGCCTGAAAATTAGCTGCTATCTTTCCAAAATTTCTGGAAACGTCACGTTATTCCTCGGTTCCTTCCTTTTTTCAAAAATTTATTTATTTATTTATTTAATATTCATGTCTCAGAACCAAGGCAGAGGCTTTGATTCTAAAAAAAAATAATTACCCAAATAGGGTGAAATTGGATTTTCTTCCTTAGATTCTTTCACATCTTAACTTGACATGTAGTGGAGAAATATCTCATAACAGCTGAAATAGGACATTGAGGTAAGGATATGTGAATTCTTTCAAAGCTTCTCAGATCTCCAATTATAATTGCATTGTTGACTTGGGTAACTTGGTTAATATGTGTTCCTCTGCTTTCTCTTACTGTAGATATAAGTTGCAAACTTATCTGCATTATGAAACCACTATATGTGAAGACTTCCAATACCTGGTTACAAATTGCTTTCTGAGAGCCTCAGAAAGGGTGGAACTTGCAGCTAGTGACAGGAATGATTATTATCATTAATAACAATGAGATGTGCTATGCTGTTAAAGCGGCCATTCTTTTTCCCCTTGTTGGATTAAGAAACCTTTCTGCAGTCATTGTGTAATCAGAGATATGGAAAATATTTTGGGATCCTTCAGGATGAAAGGGACAAATAAAAAATGTGACATGAATCACTACAGTGTTAATCATAGCATTAAATATTCAATAACTGAGCATTTATAACTGGGGGGAGGAGAAGGTGAGAGGGAATTACTTTGCACTACGCTCCAAGCTCAAATCTGTGCAATGTTGTGAACAGGGCAGAACAAGCTGAGCAGGCAAAGCCAGCAAAGATATTCAAAGAGCTCTGGCTTTCTCTTCATTGATTTCTGTCCCTGACTTAATGTCACCAGGAGCTGGGTGATTTACAACATACTGGTAATAAAACAGAGGTGTGTGAGCAGAGATAGCAAGATTTTTTTTTTTTTTCCCTGTTCATCCCTACAGTTTATTCCTTAGTTAAAGCAACACCATGGTGACAATCAGCATGAAGCAGAATGTAATGAAAGGGAAGAACTATGGGCAGATTATGCTGACAGAAAGATGCCTTCTTTCATTGCACTGTGATAGTCTGTCAAACAAACATGAGCCAATGTTTTTGAGCTCCACCTAACAGCACAAACAAGTCAGTCCAAAAGCCTGAAACGCTCTGGTGTTCAGCTGAGGAAAACTTGCAACAGAATTGTAATGAGAGACAATGTATTTCTACAGCTCTGCTGAAGATGAGAGACATATCTATTCTATAAAGTTATTGAATAAGCTGAAAATACCAATGGCCAGTATGCCCAGAAGTTCACAGTTGTTCTTGTTTGCTCATTTGTTTGTTTGCCATAAAAGCTGGAAATTTAATAGTTTATCAAAGATTCCTAAAATCTTCCACAGTGGTAAAAACATTCACAGTACATTTTCTATTAGCTTTCTTCACCAAATTGGAACATTTATTAAAGACTAGAAAAACAACATAAGTGTGCAAAAGTAGCATACTTATAATTAAAACCTAAAAAGGACATGAAGGCAGAAAATTTATTTTTAATTACATGAGAATAATCTTTAGAAAGTGCATAAAAGGGAGCAGAGAATGGTAGTGTGTGCTCAGCACAGATAGAACTTTGTAAAAGTAAAATGCACATTTTAAACTCTACCATATAGTCAACAAAACCTAAGAGATAAAATTAAAACCACTGCAGTGATACATTCGGTATCAGACATTAGTGATATGAAAATGTGAAACTATAGGAACAGACAGCATAGTGTCTAAACTTACTGAACCATTTAGGTAATCTTAAGCCTGAAATCCTATTTTAAGATAAATTATAAAAGAAACTTCTATGATGTCTCCATTAGTGATTATGCTCTAACCTATGCAGTTAACATACCAGTATTTTGAACAGTTGCTAAATGTTACCAAAACTATTCTTGTATTTTAATCAGGAATATTAGAACAGAAATATTAGAAAAGAGGGATTCTTCAAGTCAGAAGAAGTTTTGTAATTGACCGGTTTGATTGTTTTCCATGCTTTCATGTTTACTTTTTTAATTTTTTTTTTTTTTACCTAGAACAAATATGAAGCATTTATTTCAAGTAGTTTAAATCAAAAAGGAAATAAAACAAATGTTTTTATCGTGATGATGTATTTCTCAACTCTACCTGAAAGTCAAGGCAAAGCAAGAAAAGGCAAGGCAAGGAAAATGGACTTATTTTTAAATGTTTTTTACATACAGGCATAGTCTTACTGTCATCATGTTTTGAGCTGGGTCTGACTAAGATTCCTGAAATTTGCTATATAGTTTAAAAATCACAACATTTTTGCATTTAGCAGAAGGATTCATTGTTACAGGCTCAAACCAAAAGCAATTTTTTCTAGAAAAAATGTGATATAATATCAATTACATCCCGAAAATTTCATTAAGGAAAAAGAAAAAATCAACAGATTTATAAACTCAACTCTTGAAAAGTTAAAAAGTTCATTATAAAGAAAAAAATTCTTCACTCATTAAAAACACATTTTATTTATAATATTATGATGAGGCTTGTACTTCTTCTTACTTGGTAAAAATAATGGTTTTATTTGTAGACATCATGAAATGGTTGATGTATTTAACTATTTAAAGTTTTTCTTTCAAATGTTATTGTTAATGTTGCTATATGGATACCAGGGTAGATTTTGCAAACAGATGCAAGAGAGAATTGCATGCACATCAGAACAAATGAATCAGAGCCAGGTTAAAGCTGGAAACTGCATAACTACATAGCTGTGTCTAGTGTTAGAATGATTCTGTGCTGTTAAAGCCCTTCTGATAAACCATGTCTATTAGCTTGATGTGGATACAAAAGTATAGGCCTTTATGATAGTCTGTGTTCAGGTTTCCCAGTGAAAAGGTCAGGAAAGGACATGGTAAGCTTATGTCTTCTGGCAAAATCCACTGTAGATAAGCATGAAGCAGCCTTCTTACTTCAAAAATTTTTGAATACTTAATAATTGAAAATGATTAAGTGATAAAACTGTACAAAAATTATGCTTATGAATATCAAGGGAAAATAACCCAAATTCATTTATATTGCTTTTGCCAAAAATAGAGGTTCTCAAACTGCTCTGAAATCATCCTGAGTTTTAAAAGATATATGACTACCTATAGGTTTGATTGTAAGTCATTGTCTAGGCTTTCTTCCCAAGAGTAGCTGCAGCTTTTCCTGTGCATTCCATATTCCATAGGATTTGATAAGGAACATATGCAAAACAAAGTATATTAACTGGAATCCTTATAAAGGAAAGCCTAAAGCATAACATACTGCAGCATATTTTCTAATAAAATATCATGCCTTTAATAATTTTTTCTCAGAAGAATCATGAGCAACAAGCTACAATCACTATTATATTCCTTACAGAAAATTAATAGTTGTGAATCCATCTTTATCCAAAACAAGATAACAATTACGTCAACACATACTTTGCCTCACAAATACTGACATCAAAGAAATGCAAAGAAAATGTGTGGTTTTAAACAAACAATAAAATATATACACAAGCAGTAAGAAAAATAGGTGGAGAGGAAATAAGCTGAAAGCTTTTGTCTGTGGGTGACCAAAAACAAATGCTGTTTTCCACAGTAATATGAAAATCTGCATTAATCAATACCCTAGTTCAATTATTTTTCATCCATCATCTATTTTCTGCTTCAAACATTTTTAATCACTTAACCTCCTCTTTTTAATGATACAAGTACAGGAAGTAGTAGCTGAATTTGCATTACCAGATATCCAGAAAAGTTTAGACAGGAAAAAGAAATAGAAAACCCAACAAAAGAGCATTTGGAATTGCAGTATTTCCCTGCTCCCTTTGGCTGGGATTGAAAGTAAGCTACCCACTGTCAAACAACCATATTTTATACTCAATCTCCCACTTCACTTTTTGAAAAATATCTTCCAGTTCTCTTGAACTTATGCTTAGTATGAGTGAAAATATATAATTGGGTATTGATTTGGGAAATTATACCACTTCACAGGGCATCTACAATTAGCTAAACACCATGTATCCACAGTAACACTGCATTTTCTAGATACACAATTTTTTGTTCCCTGCACTAGGAATGCAGACAGAAATGCAGCATTTGAGCTTATATTTTGTATGCATTTTTCTAGAACTACAAACATGGAAACCGTTTTTCTCATTTAGACTAATTCTTGCAATGTTCTGAATTAAAATCTTCAATGTAGATGCAGTTTTTGGTCATGTTGCATTTGCAAGCTGGAAAACAGAAGTCTAATGATTTGAAGCCTTCTGCAAAAAGACACACCGGTGATCAATTCCTCAGGAACCTAAATAGCCTCTCTTGTTGTGGGGATTAGACAGGGTCTAACATCACAGTGTGGCAATTTCACTCTGCCTGATTACAATCCACATATATAGACACTCAAAGAAGATAAGAATAACTGAGTTTTGGTTAAGAGATTTAAAAAACAGGATGTGACTTGTATGCACACATCACATGTTAAACAGAAATATAATAATAAACATTGATATTTTCTGTTTTCAGTACCAGTTGAAAGCTATCCTGGCCCCATATTTTTATTTTATTGTACAGCTAGTATATTTTTAAAATGCATTATTGCACTACTATATATAAACCAGTATTGTATACATGTTGATTTGTAAGCTGATATAACAGACAACCTGAAGATAAAGCAAGTCTGACAAACTGGCAGAACCTAGATATGTAAGGGAAAACTGACATGTAGAATATTCTTAAAATAAGCAAGAATAGGCTGGATTTGAAAATAACCTTGGAAATACAGGGCATAATAACATATCAGACAGACCTCCTTCTATCCAAAGTAGCAATTCTACCATAGGGTTTTCATTACATTTTTTTCCATTCTTTTAAGAGGCGAAGTAGAGAAAGAAGGAACTGATATTTTATTTAAAGTCACTAAATATATATAACCAAGTGATGGCAGGAGTAGCATGGAAATCATGATGGTTTGGGGATATGTGAGCCAATGTTTGTAGGCAGAGGCAATAGCATAATTAGAACAGCTGAAACAGCATGACAAACATTGAGAATGGGGAAAATAAGCCACAGGTAAACATGGCTCTTTTGCAGGATTTTTGAGAGTATGACATATAAATGTTATAAAATCAGTTTCAGATTATGTATTTCCACCATTCAAATGTCTTCAATGGGCAAGGAAAAAGGAAATTATTCCAGTGATTTGGATATTTGCATATAAATACCTACTAGAGTAAATACAATTACATTTAGCAGACCTAAACTTACTAGATAAGAATAAAGAGTATACTACCTGACACTCTAAAATGGTAATTTAAAATAAATACCTTCTTTTACAGTGTGCATGAGAGAGCAGCATTTCTAACATGAGGATTAATCTTTCAGAGGCTACTCACAAAGCCTTTTCCCACTTCTTTCCATTTTTCCCCATGCTTATGTGCTACAAGTCTCTATCATGTCCCTCACATCCTTTGGAGAAACAGTCTTAAATTTCCTGGGAAAATCTTTCATACACTAACTATTCCTTTACATATTTACAAAAAATCACCTTTTGCTGCAAGGAATGTTAAAAGCACCTGTTTCTGTGCAACTCCACTACAGCTCAAAAGGCTTCCTAAAAGTATTAATTACTTATTTTGTTCAACCCATTAAACACTGGGTGGAAAAAAGATTATGATGATGTCCCATAAGACTGCCCTCCCTTTTATAAGCTTGTTCATGAAAGCAGGCAGCAGTAACTATAGTCACTGGTAACAATGAGTTTTATTCACTGGTAGGAACCAATCCTTACAAGGACCATTAAAAACATGCTTTATCACGTTGCTTCCTTATACAGGAATTAGGACACTTACTTGCAGGAAAGAGATTATAATGAACATGTGATTAATTTCCCTGAAGTTTCGAAACTGTTTTTCTCTGTAGTCTCAACATTCAAAAACTGTAAGTAGAAACATGCTACTTGCCATCTAAATGGCAGATTGAAATTCCTGTGGTGAGTCTCTGATATATCTGAACTCTCTACACTGCATCTTATAATTACACTGAAAGCAAAATTTCTCCTAATTTTTCCAGCATACCTTGGAGGTAAGGCTTCCACTGGCTACAGGGGAGCTTGGCATGGACTGAATATAACTATGTAGCAAGAGTTTCTTTCATTTAAATGATATTATTTAGCAGTTCTGCCAAAATGGTAGCAGGTATTTTTAATTGGTTTACTTCTTGTTTCCTTTTTCCATACATCATGTACTTATCCAAGTTTTCATTTTTTGGAAAACTCCAACCAGATAGACATGTCATTAACCTTAAATATGGAACATTGTCAGAAACACTTTTAAAATGAAAGATAGCTTTGTCATTTCATTAGAAAATTTGCATTAGAGTTCAGAAATGGTTTTATCAGAATCCTCTTTTAATCATCAAGCTTGCACAGTCTCCCATCATAACCTCTGATTTCTGGGTTGAGGTTAAATAATTTCCTTTGCAGGAAATTCTGACACCTGAAGGGTTTGTCATGACACTAATTTAGTTACTGAACTTTTACGATGAATTTATGTAAAGATTTTCTTTTCAAGAAAGTACGAGGGTTTTGGGTTTAGGTGGGCTTTTTTTCCTAGACTATTCAGAATATATTTAAATGTTTCTGATGAAATACATTACCTCGTGCCTTGTTCTTCAAGGGCTTTAAATAACATTTGGTTGGTTTTGGGGGGTGGGAGGGTGTTGCTTTGTTTTGGGGTGGGTGCTGGGGGTGGAGATTTTGAGGGTTTTGGTTTGTTTTTCTTTTTTTCTTTTTTTAAATATATCAGCTCCTCTGGATTGATATTTAACTCTCAAAAGGCAAAAAGGTCATTCCAACAATGAAACATCTGTCTTTTTGTTTCCAAGATTCTACCCTTCCCCTACTGGTTCAGTTATTTCCTAGAGGGATTATTTCTATAGAACATATAATTACACTCAAGGAGTCTTATGAATCTATGAAGCTTATATTTGTACTTAACTCTGATTCACTTAAATACTCTATAAATATACCTTTATACTCCATTTTTTTCATGAGAAAAAGAATTTTTGTGCAAATGGGGTGGGGCTGAGCACAATTAGCAATAAAGCTTTTTGAATGCTGATCCAGGTCCACTGATACTCCAGTATTGCTATGTGCAAACAGGTTACACTGTAGCTAGTTATCATGATACTTTGCATGAGGTAGTTAGATCTACTCACATCTGCCAACAAAAGACCATACAAATGTATTTTTAGATGCTAAAGGCTAGATACACCTTCTTCCTGGGAAAGCAGAAGTGTTGCTCAGCTGTCTTCTATTCAGCGAGTAATTTAGAGTGCTGGCCTGGGGGAGGAAGGAAATGTGCCTGCCAACAGCGACAGGCTCTTATCAGTGATGATATTGGTTATGGAGCAACTCCCTTGACATGCTGACCCCGTTCCAAGTTGAATTCCTCCTACCTTTTTGTGCTGCACAAAGAAGATTAGGATGCCTCATGTCACAACACAGAATAGTAGTGCGAAGATGTCCATAATGCACACTGAACAGAAAGGAGAGCTGCTGTACTAGCAAAGTGTTATGCTCAAGTTAATAAGCCTAATTTTCTGTGAAGACAAATTGAGTTTACTTTCAAAATCCATGCATTTATGACTTAACTTCTCATTTGGAAAAAAAAAAAAATAAAAAATTCTCCTTTCCTGAAAAACTGCTAAAAAAACCCACACTCTTTTTAAATAGAGATGTTCCAAACTTGAAATATCTTCCAGTTACTGTTCTAGTACTTCATGGGAATTGTCATTCAGATCTCTTGCACTCTGTGTTAGGATGAGACTGTCCATCATTATTATATCATAGTAATTGCCTGGTACTGCTACAAATCTCCTCTCTGATAACAACAGTAGTAGAAGTATAGCACATAAAAATGTTAATAAGAGAATGGTCTTTACTCACTGATTCTATATGTATTTTGATTAGTACTATACACAGTAACAGTTCAACATTTTATGAAGAATCCTTAAGTTGATGGGACATTTTCCTCCATATGTTAAAATTTTTATTATAATTTTTAATATTAAAAGTAATAATGTGCAAACTTAATTTTTTCAATTAAAGCATCTATGAAAAGTTGTCTTTCTATAGCTCAAATATTAACAGACCATTAAATGCTTTTTAACAACAACAACAACAAAGTGTCCTCCAAAACTGCGATTATTAACTCTCATATTTGCAATCATAACCGTTAGCTCAAAGACCATAAGGCGCAACATAAATACCCCAGAAAAGAGCACACAAATAAACAACAATTAAAAAATATGTTTAGAACAGTCAAATCAGAAACTGGAAAATATCATGATTTTCTGTTTCTTTCTTGGGATTTCCTACAATAAATCTCTTTCCTAGAACTGAGAAATGTGTTTTGAGAAAAAGCACACATTCTATGAAATGTAGACAAAGGCCAATATGTGTGTGTCTGTGTGTGCATTATGTGTGTGAACTAAATGAAGAACAATAGCAGGTTAGAGATTATTCTGACACCAGATTAGAACATTTTGTTTATAGCAAATTGAATTAAGCTAATGAATATGCAAATCGGACTATTATTATGTAAATTGAGGATTCAATATTCTGCTTTGTGGATAACCATTTCAATATTTTCTGTTAAAAATTACAGTGGTCTAAGTGTCATGTATTTTAAGAGGGGATTGCTTGATAGCATATAAAATCTTGGAAAAATGTTATTTCTTTATCACATTCTATCCTACAACCACCTTACCCTCAGATCCAATCACAAACTAAATGCTATTAAAAGAAATGAGTGGAAAAGCTGTTCACAACATCTACATTTCTTTTAGCCTCATTCATCAAGAAAAATGTCCCATGAAATAAATCTGTGCAAAAGACAAACTTTGCCACTTTCTTGTAAATCCTCCCTCGGTCAAACCCTTCTCCTCTTTCTTTCTTTTTCTCAAATACACATGACCTCTTTTTCACATTTCTCCTTGAATGAGAAATAGAAATACTAATAATGGAGCAGATGTTTTAACAGGTTCTCTGTTCTATTAAAATACAGTTTACCTAATCATCATGTCTCTTCAAACATTTTCATAACAAAATTATCAAATCTTCATAATCCCACTGAGAGCAGTTCATCTAAGTATTGTCATTAAATTTTTCATATGGAAGAATTTAGCACTGTCAGATTGTGCTAGGGTAATGAAGGACAATCTTAGGTCATTACAAGAATAACTATAAGCAACATTTATGTTAAGTTGCAATATGAGTCTTATTCACCTTGAGAATTACGCAGTTGCAGTTTGCATGTGACAGACCTTCCCCATTAAATTGTTGCACAGGTGGAGCTGGCCTTTCTGCTTTTCAGTGATGTTCCAGGCAAATCCTATTAGCAAAATTTGTGTTGCTAATCACTTGAAGAGATCAACAGATCAATGCCTACTGGCCTCTTAATGACAGTTACAGTGTCAATTGATATCATGGTATAGGAACACAAGGGGAAGGTTGTGGTCTTGTACCGAAAAGCAATGCTTAGAAGAGTCCTTACTGGTAATCAGATGTTACATGCACAAACTTTCAGATTCTACAGGAACAAGCCAAAGTCTACATCACTTCCAAATTCCCTTCTTTTAACTCACTTTTGTGTAGGAATGATAAGAAGTGCTTGTCTTTCTCCTTTTTCATAACAGATAGTGTGAACAAAAGTATTGAAACATCAATAAAATATGATAGTCTTAAGATGGGAAATTGAATATTTCTCAGATCAAAAAGTGCCTCTAGGATCTTTTCTGTGATTTGTATAGCAGTTTTCTGACAAAGGATTTAAAAAAAAAAAAAAAAAAAAAAAAAAAAACAAAAAAAAACAAAAAACAAAAAAAAAAAAA
>JBAFWW010020164.1:0-14446 GCA_036873685.1 Agapornis canus | reverse complement strand
TACAAGGACACTCACAGGTACAAGGACACTCAGGTCCTGCCTCAGCTCAGCCCCACGGTGGCGGTGCTGGTGTGTGCAGAACACACTCACAGTGGGATGAAACCCCAGTGCCCTCACTGTGGCTGCTGTTGGTTACCCCTGAGCCCCTCTCCAGCCTGCCCCATTCCCAGAGCTGCCCGTTACCCTGCCCATCCTCTCTGGGAACGGCAGCGATGCTGATGCAAAAGCTTTCCTGTGCTGTTCCAGCCTGCACAAACACTGGGGGTTGTGTGGAGCCTTGTGCCAAGATCCAGCTCCGCAGCCCTGCTCCCACATGAGCTGGGTTAGAGTTTCCACCGCACGCCACGCAAGGGAAGAAACAAAGCCAATGGGCAGTGAGAGCCTGACCTGAATTCAACTCTGGGGCTGGTGCCTCTCCAGTCCTGCATCCCCCTTTTGCTTTTAGGGGTGATTCTTTCCCATCCCAGCTGAACATCCCAGGGGGATGGATGCTCAGCCCTGCTGAGGAGGAGCTGGAATGGGGGAGTCGGTGGACCCCCACAGAATTAGTGCCTGTGTGAAACCCTCCTCATCCCCATCCCCATCCCTATCCCCATCCCACTCCCAGGCACGCAGGGCTGATGGCCCAGGAAATGCTTTCACTTTAAACTCTGTACTTGGCCTGCTCAGAGGCAGCTTCCTGCCTATCTCCCACATACAGAAATGTTCCAATCGATCCAATCTTCAAACACAACCTCCTGCAATTTCTCTATTCCCTTTCCCATTCCAGCTCTGAGCAGCAGATCCATACCCTACCGATGGGACATGGCCTCACTTCCACCCCTGTGGCTTTGCTTGTGATGCTGTTGGAGGTGGTGTGGTCAGGAGGTGCTGCCTAACCCCAGAGCAGCAAAGGGATGTGGGGAAGCAGTGCTGGTCCCTTGCCTGTTACCTGGGTCTGCTGTAGCACTGGGGAGCAGAAGGAAATAGCTGACATTCCTGCTCCATGCTCTCATTTCGCAGCCAGGCCCTGCACAGCCAAGCTCACCTGCTTCCCATGGAATTACTGAGGGAGACTGTCTCTGAGCGATGCCACCCAAGGGAAAGAGGAAAGGAAAGGATAAGGGAAAGGCAAAGGGGAAAAGAAAGGGTGTCAGTGCTCTACCCCAGCTCTGGCACTGCTGGCCCGCAGCTGTGCACAGCTCCTCCAGCATCTGGAACCTCTTGGCAGCCGTCTGGGGTCTTGCAGGACGTGTGTGCTCGTGCGCACACTGCCTGAGCCTCAGTATGCCCGGTGAAAGGAAATGTGTCTGTGGCTGGAGGAGAGGGCAGGCTGTGCTGCCTGTGACCTCTGTGCCCCTGTGCCCCTTGTGCTGCCTGTGCCCCTGTGCCCCTTGTGCTGCCTGTGCCCCTTGAGCTGCCTGTGTCCCGTGTCCTCTGTGCCCCTGTGCCTTTGTGCTGCCTGTACCCTCTGTGCCCCTGTGCTGCCCACGCTGCCTGTGCTGGGCTCTGGCTCCAGCCCCCCTCTCCTGTTCTCCTGCCCTCTCTGAGCAGCATGGCACATCCTTCCCTGGGGTGCCTTTGACTGGGGGAGGGTGCTGAGGGCTGCTGGGGCTTTTGGGCTGACACAGGTGAACCAGTAGGGCCAAGCCCAGATTTCCACTCCTGGCCCCATGCTCCATTCACGGCTCCCAGATGTGGGGGGCAGCAGCCAGCACCAGGAACGTTCCTGCAGCAAAGCCTGGGAGCAGCCCAGACCCTGGGGGGATGCACAGTGCAGAGAGCCTTTCCCAGGGACCCTCTCACCTCCAAGCACAAGCAGTGAGGGCAGGAAGGACAGGACTTCCCCATGGGATCAAGGCTGTATCTGGGCTATGCTGATGTAAATCATTGCGTTAGAGGGGCCAGAGAGGCCAACACAAGCACCAGGCCCCCTCCTGTGCTCTCCCCTGTGGAAGGGGTTAGTGCAGGCAATGGCATCACCCTGGCCAGTGAGCATCTCTGGGGCCACGTCAGCAGAGGGGACACCAGGGGAACACATCAGGTTTTCCTCTTCCTGGGGCTGCCCTTCCTCTGTTACTGGCCCTATACTATGATGCTCAGATATGCTTCCCAGGGTTGGATCCCCCCGAGAGCAGGCAGCTTGGGTGGTCCTGGCCAGTGCAATGCTGTGGTGCTGTGGTGCTGTGGTGCTGTGGTGCTGTGGTGCTGGGCTGTCAGGGCTGCCTGGGAGCAGAGGTAGGAAACACAAAAGCAGGCTGAGCTGAGCTGTGATGTGCTGTGCTTGCCAGTGCTGGAGCTGCAGCATGCACCGGGACTGCCACATCTGTGAGCAGAAACAACAGGGCCTAAATAAGCTCTTTTCCCCTTGTCCCCTTCTCCTCCTTCCCCATATGGCCCAGAGAAAGGGAGAGAAGGGGTTCTTGGGGAAAGGTCTGGATAAATCCTGGGATTCATCCAGAGAGCACAAAGCCTCGAGCTTGGCTGCTCCCAAGGAGGATGTGGTTGAGTTGGCATCCCTTGGTGAGAGGAGCAGGGAGTCCTGGAGAGGTCTTAGCAAGGGTGTCCTCCTCCTGCTGTGCTTGAGCTCCTCATCCCACACCACCACCACTCCAGCTGGGCATGAGGCTCACGTCCATTCACAGCACTGCATGGCAGGGATGGTTCTGCACCGTGTCCCATTGACACCAGTTTCACTCCTCCTTAGGGAAAAGAGCCACCAGAGTCACTGGGAGGAGAGCACCGAAGCCCTGCTCAGCTGAAGGGGTTGGAGGTGCTGCTTGAACAAGCTGTGCTGGTGGGGAGGCCAGCGGGAGCATCCTCTCCGCAGGGACATGGAGAGCAAATCAGAGCTCGCAAGCTCCATCCGCAGGACTCAGCGCATGTGGAAGTGTTTGTTTCACTGCAACAACAAAGCCCAGCAGAGGCGGTGGAAAAAAGTCCCCTGCAAGAGCTGGGGACCTGGTGGCTCCCATTCCTGCAGCGCTCCTCTGCCGGGGCCCCGGTGTGCAGGAAGCCCATGGCTTCCAGCCCCTCCAAGGAAGCAGCAAAGACTGGGAAAAGGCAGTAACGAGTCTGTGAACAATTAACACACACAGGGCCAGACTCTGCTCATTTAACCTTGGCGCAAAGCTGGGTCTGGCAGTGCTTCTCCAGCTCAATGCCAGCGATGTGTGAGCAGGCTTTGGTCTTGAGAAGGAAATGCAATAGAGAGTTGAAATCTCTCTAAATTAGTGGGATGGAGTGGACACAGGACAGAGGAGCGGCAGGTAAATCCCACAAGATGGCATTACATGGAAGTGCTCATTGAAATCTTGACAGCTAATGTAAGACTACACAGAGCATCTCTGCACCCCTCTCTTCTGGAGATGACTGGCAGAGGACCACTGGTGTTGGACACCTATATTTCCATCATGGGACATCAGACCATGGGGCATTTGTGTGAAGAGAAGAGCTCAAGGCACTTGGGATGTGTTCTCCATCAGAAGAGCTCACGGCACTTGGGATGTGCTCCCCATCACAAGAGCTCACGGCACTTGGGATGTGCTCTCCATCAGAAGAGCTCACGGCACTTGGGATGTGCTCTCCATCAGAAGAGCTCACGGCGCTTGGCCTGTGCTCAGAGGTGAAGCCTTGAAGAAGGGGCCGGCTGGAGTGGGGATCGCGCCCAGCTGCACTGGCCAGGAACAGTTACGTGACTTTCCCAAGTGACTCATAGAGGAGGCTGAAGCAGATGCAGAGCCCTGACTACGGGTCTGACTGGTCCTGGGACCTCCCAGATCTTTGGAGCAGCAGATGTGCTGAGAACCGGACGATGTAAGTGTCCAGGCTTTGGAGCAAGGAGAGGAAGGAGGTAAGACTGCCTTGAGGTGGTGAAAGGCCCCGGCCAGGCTTCAGTGCTCAGGTGTTTCTGGTTTGCCTTTGCTCATGAAAGCAGGCAGATGGAGAGGCTGTGGCGCCGGGGCAGATGTGCAGCGATGCTCGTTCCAGCCCTCCTCACACGATCCCACGCCTCCAGCCCAGCAGAGAACTCCTGCAGGAGCCGTTTGGGAAGACATCAAGCACCCTCACTGCCTGGTGAACTCCCAGCTTCTCCTCTGATACGTGCTAGGAATGGGTCCAGAGAATGCCAGCAAGGGAGAGTGTGGGTCATGTATAGAAAGGAACAAGGCTAAGAACAGCCTTCGTTTGCCACTGGCTGCAAACCAGCACATACATACATACATACATACATACATATATATATATATATATATATGTATGTATAAATATCTCCATGTATGTATAACATGTCTGGAAACTCACAGGGAGATCTGGCCAACACGGCTCTCCATCACTGCACCAGGCACTATAGCAGAGGTTCTCTGCACTAACACCATGTGGGATGGGATGGCAGCTCCCAGGCTAAACCCCACTGTTTGGCCCTCACTGGGCTCTCAGTCACTCCCACCAAGGACCTGCTTGTGCTAGAGCAGGCAGCTCATCTCCCATGCCCAGCTCCTACACAGACCTGTGCTTCCTGCCCACCGTGCAACAGGGACCCTGCACTGAGTCACCCCAGTGATGGGCCCAGCAGAACTACAGCTGGGAGAGTCAAGCCTGGACTTGATGGTTGCTGGTCCCTTTGGCTGGGAGATGAGGGAAACCGGGACAGAGAGGACAGGGGATGGTTTCCAAGGAAGGCACAGTTTATGATGAGAGCACTGCAACTCTGGCACAGGTTGCCATGGGGGTGGTAGATGACCTCGCATCCCTGGAAGCATTCCAGGTCAGACTGGACAGGACTCTGGGTAACCTCATGTCATTGAAGGTTTCCTTCCTCATAGCAGAGGGGCATGGACTAGAATCACAGAATGCCAGCCTGATTTCCTAAGGTTTCATCTCAGTCTCCCCTCTGGCAGCTTAAAGCCATTCCTCCTTGTCCTGTCCCTATAGGCCCTTGTCTGAAGTCTCTCTCCCTTTGGTCCATAGGGATTGCTGTGGTGTCATATGGTTTGGAGCAAATCCATCAAGACTGCTAGATCTATTGGGGTGCAACATCTCAGCTGCAGCCCATGAGACCTGGCACTGGCACAGAGGAAGTTTGTCCTTCCTTGTATTGTACCTACAGAGCAGAACGTGCTCCTTATTTCACAAGTTAACACGGTTCCCTTCCCATGCCTGCAGCACGTGCTTCACTCAGCCTGAGACACTTCCGATGGATGGGAAAGGCTGGTAGCTCAGTTTCCCTCTTGGTGCTTTAGCCATGAATCCTCTCAGCTCCCCTGTGGCCATGAGGCTGGGCAGGGGAAGGTGGAGGCTGGACAGAAAACCAAGAAGGTTTCCAAGATGGAAGCCATCCAGCATAAATACAAGGGTTGGGCATGTGTGTGGTCTCCATGAAGTAAAGCTACTAATTGGCTTCAGAGTGCTGTTAAATGACTATGGTAAGGCCTCATATCTGAAGGGAGCACATGTGAGTGGGGTCCAAGGGATGCCAGTTCCTTGGTGCCCATTGTTCACTGTGGGGTGAGCAGCTAAGAATAATCCTCCCTGACATGTTCTCCAGAGTTCTCTCCCTCCTCACTGCCCTCCAGTGCTATCTGCCCCTGTCAACACACACATGCTCCTTTGAAAGCTCACTGGCAGAAGAGGAAACCCTCCAAAAGTAGTCAGTGTCCTTAGGTCCTGTCAAATCCATCAGCACTGCCTCTGGAGCGTGCCTCCTCAGAGCCTGGCCTGACCAGGCTGATCCATGCTGGCCCCTGCAGCACTGGGAATGAGCAGAGAGGAACTCACAACAACTGCTTGGTGGTGTTAATGCCCTGCTCCAGCCCTGCACCCAGCACCCATCACCGGTGCAGGCAGGGCACAGAGGCACCCGCCTCCGAGAGGAGCATCCCAGGGATGCACCGGATGCCAGCACAGCTCGTAGGGACCAGTGGGGATCGGAACACCGGGTGCTCAGCAGATGGGCCCGAGGTGTTGGTGGGGCTGTGGAGGAGGTGGGAAGGGGCCAGGGGTCCCACGGAGGGGAGTGGGATGGTCAGGAGCGTGTCTGCAGGGCACCTGTTCCTTTCCTCACCCATGATGAAAGGAGCAGGCCATGTCAGTGAAGATCCCTCGCTCAGACACAGCCTGCTGTAAATCTCCAAGCGCTGGGCTGCCAGAGAGATTGAAAAGGGGTTAAGCACTCATTTCTCTGAGGCTGACAGAGTCCGGTGCATGCAGCCTGGAGGCTCTCCAAGAGGCCTGATGGTTTATGTCTTTGGGATGTTTTTGTCTCGCTTCAGTTGTATTCGGTGCTGGTATTGTGTTTATATCAGCAAAACTCTGGATTAGTGCTTTTTTTCAACAAACATCTGCTGCTGCTGCTTGTGGACAGTTGTACCACTGCATCCGACATGGAGCTCGGCAGAGAGCTCAGCCTGCCGCTGCTCTGAGCAACACACAGCAAAGCAGCTCTGCCCTGGCTGCTCCACGGGCTCCATTTAGGGAATTAGGTGAAGCTCCCTGCTGTGATGAATAGCAAAGCCACACGTTAGAGAGCTTGAGCAGGGATAGCTTGTGAAGTGTGTTCTGGCAGGGTCCCAGAGCACCCCTTGGCTGGAAACATGTTGGGATCACAGCCTGGAGGAGAGGGGCTGGGTGCAGCTCTCCTTGGCTGGAGGGTGGCTGTGTGCTATGTTGTCCCATTGTCCCTCCTGGATGCTCATCTGCTTGGAGCCAATGCACACATGGGACAGAAGACCCATTGCATTAGTGTGCTGGCAGCTAGGGCACTGCTTCCTCGTGCTCCCCAGACACATGTTCCTTGCAGGGAGATGGCACAGTCTCATCTGCTGGGGCTCCCATCCCTGCCCAGCTTCCAGTGCCAGCCCCATGCCCCCCAGCTGACCGCCTGGTCCTCTGCATACAAAACCCTTTCCCTGTGCTGTGTCTCCCATCACCACACAGCATCACCTCCCCTTCCCTGACCAGCTATCAGGGCACGAAGCTGCCAGCAGCCCAGGAAGCCCATCACCCCTCCCAGTCACACACGGCCCCGCTGCCATCCCCTGCTTTCCACCAGCATCCAGAAACAAATCGGAATGTGAGAGATACAGAGCTCACCTGTACTGCTCCCACCCCAGTCTGTGCACCCACCGGGCACAGAACAGGGACTGCTGGCAAGCAGGAGCAGATCTGCTCAACTCTGGATTCACTCAGGAATTGCAGCTGAAGAGGTGACAGAGGTACCAGAGACCTCTCTCCCCCTCCCCCAGCCCCGATTTTCACCCCTTGCACCCCAGCATCTCCCACTGAGCAGCTCCCCATTTCCCAGGCATCGCTCCCATTGGCTCCATTGTTCTTCCTTCCCTCTTGATTGCTGGTACCTATTCCTGGCTGCTGGCACCTATTCCTGCCTGCTGGCCTATCTCTCTCTATTCCTTGCTTCCTGCACTTACTGGACAAAAGCTGTTTCTACAGAAGAAAATGCAATCGAATCAAACAGAAACGGAAAGAAGCACCTCAAAACTTGTTAGACAGGCGTTTTCTGTGCAAGATCAAGGGCCAGATTCTGCTTTCATCGCACTGGAGAAAAATCTGGCCTATCTCCCCTTGTTTTAATGGCATTCCTTTGTAAGGAGAACAGAATTTCATTCATTCACGCCTTGTACAGCAGCACAGAGGCCATTAATCCTTACGGCTTCCAGTCACGTCTTCCCGGGCTCACAGCTCCAGCAAGTCCTGCAGGGGAAGTCCCAGCTCATTTTCTCGCATCCTTGCCTTGTCTGCTCATGACAGACAGCACCTCATCCCGATCCCAAGCATGGGAGCACACTGAGTGATTACATCACCTCCAAACCCGTTCCAATAACAGAAAATGGAGCTCGCATCCAGCTGGAATAACTGTGCTCCCCAGGGCGCTCTCTCCCTTCGTGCACGGTGCTCAGGGGCCAGGCCCTGGTGTCTGCTGTGATGCACTGCACTGCACCCCCCCATTGAATTGAGGGATCCCTGGTGCAGGCTCCTGCCAGCATCTCTGCTTGGGAAGTCCTGGCCTGTTGTGGCTGATGCTTGGTGCTGCAGGCAAGGAGGGGCTCCCTTGCTCCCTGCACACAGCAGAGCAGCCAAACCACCCTCCCGACACTGGTTCAGAGCCCTGACAAGGAGGTGGGTGAGTGCTGCAGACTGGTTTTCCTCCGTGCTATCAACAGGAAGGGGGAGAGGGTGCTCCAGACGCCTGCCACCTTCAGACACCTGGGCTGGCCTCTGCCAGGTGCCGTGATGCACCGCCAGGTTCACCTTAATGCAAACCAATTGCTCTGACCAGCCTCACCTGGGACCCCACCACATTCCCGCCCATGCACCCTGGGCTCTATTTAGGCTCAGCCCCAGGGTATTGCCTTCCTAGCATGCTTCTTTCTTCTGGATGGGCCTTAGACACAGGTCCAAAGGTTGTCTCCACTCCTCTCTATGGCTGCTTTTGCTGCTGACTGGGCCTCCTGATGGACCTTGGATGTCATTGCTCCCTGGAGCTCTCTCTTCCTGCTGTGTTTGGTGCAGGTACCCCTGTATGGCTATTGCCCTTGGCTTATCCTTCACACCAGTCTTGCTCTTGCTACTCCCTGCAAGTTGTGTGGCTTCTTCCCTGATCACTCATCCTCCTCCTGGCCTTCGCTCCTGGTAGGACAAGAGCTAATATACTCTTTACTGTTGTAGGGGTTTTGCTAAAGGCTATAATGTAAGTGCATATGAGTAGCAGTATTGGTGATAGACAAGGTGGTACCCCTTAGTACTAGGGTTCCAATCTACTTGAAGATGGGTTCAGATATAGGGCCAAGCTTCTTTAAAGCTCAAATTGGTATCTAAGGTTGGAAACCTGTCCTTGTTTGTGCAGCAGGTCTTCTGCTTTCCAAAGGGAAGCTCCAAAATGGACAGCAGATAGGTACCACACTGGTTGGGACTGTGTGCTGGAGTGATACCACCAACATACGGTGTAAGGTATGCCCATGCATCAGGGTGTATGCTGGACTTGCTGGGCAGGTGATGGAGGGCCACAGGAAGCTTAGCCTGGTGCTCTCAGCATCCGGTTCCCTGTGTGGTGCTTTCAGCACATGGCTAAGCTCTTGGGGAGCACCAAGAGGTGAAGTCTTGGTGAAGACAGTGCTGTCCCCTTCACCCCAGCAGCATCCCCAGGAACACGAAGGTCATATGTTAGGAAATGTGGCTATTGGACAGCCCAGTGCTTGTGGGAATGAGCCCCACACTCAGCACAAAGGCACCACAGGGAACCTTTGCTCCAGGCCAGAACATGCATGAGGGAGCCAGCTTGGCATGACCAGCACCTAAAGTCTCATTGATCGCACCCCAAAGCTGTTTGGGATGTACAATTACTTATTCAGATGACGGGCAGCAAATCAATGATGGATTTGCTTATCTGGACATTTAAATCACAGTGTATGTGCACTGAAGGTCAGCAAGATGGTGCCAGGCAGCAAGAAATTCTCTTTACACTGCAGAAGAGCCTAACAGGGCAGGTAAAGGGCCAAGCCAGCTTCTCAGTACTGACAGGATGATAAAGTCTGCCAAAGCAATGGCCGTGCTGCCTTATAGAGCCTCCATTCCCAAGACATAGAAGGGAAAACGTATTCAGAACACCTTTCCCCTTGGGAGAAGGTGTGGGATTAAAACAAGGGCAGGAGGAACTGGCAGGCTGAGATTTGTATAGGAAAGCCAGTGGTTTTCTGGATACCCAAATGAGCTGTGAGAGGGGAGCTGCCTGCCAGCCCCTGCGGAAGGGTGGGCTGCAGATGGGCAGCAGGCAACCAAGAGCACTTCTTTGCATTACATCCCTGGGGCTGCTGTGAGCCCCCAGGTAAATAAACAGCTCCAGCTTCCTGCCAGCTCTTAAACCTCTGCAATAAGAAACCTTTTAAATAAGCAAATCCAGGGGATTCCTGCTGTTTGCTGTCTTAGTGTGGGGAAATGCTTGGCATGGGAAGGAGCGGGAATGGTGCCAGGCCAAAGGCTGCTGTAGCACATCTGGAGCAGCTCCATTGAGGGGGCTGATGTTATTGTAGAGTAATGGAGCTCACCAGCCCACTGCCATGCTCTGCTCTACTTCTGCATCAGGTTTTACAGCCCAGGACTTCTCTGTTGTGCAAGCAGAGGTGCTGAGGTAGTTTATCTCAGCAGCCATCCAGCTGAACCTGTGGAGGTGGGTTCCTGTGAAGCAAGGCGCTAAATGGGCTTTGACCCAGCACCTTGCATCAGTTCCCCCATTTGGAGCAATCTGGTGTTGACCCACCCCTGCAGATCTGCTATAAAATCAGAGTGAGGGTGGAGGACAGCATCCCCTGAGCCCCACAGCGCTTTCCTTCCAGAGCACAAACTCAGTTTGCCTTGTTAGAGCTGGGGCTCTGTCAAGAATCAATGGGACTCAGCCTGAGTGCCCTGTTGAGAGCCCAGCACTGCACTGGGGAGCAGGAGCCAGTCCTCTGCGTGCTGTGGGAACCTCTGGCCTGGGGTCGGTCTGATGGGGCACGATGCTTCTGCCCTTCAGAAGTGGTCCCCACTTAAGGCAGCGTGCAGCAGCTGCCTCTTCCCACAGCAGCCCCTGAGGGCACCAGCAGGTTTGGCCCAAGAGGGTGGCTCTTGGGCTCTTGTCTCCTATATGAGAGAAGAAGCCTCATGCAGCTGGAGTAACCCTGTTGATTTCCACCCGTTCCTCCAGACACGCTGGGGTTTATGCTCTACTGGCATTTGCATTTCTGCAGTCTGGACTCAGGCTGGGAGCTTTCCTTGGGTGGATTCTAGCAAAACAGAAGGCAAGGAGTAAAAATAACTTCTTATTTCTGGGCTGGGTTGATTGCTCTTACACCGGCACCAATCCAGGCCGGCTCCATTGAGTTTGAAGGAGTAACTGGGTTTATGCCGGTGTAACCGTGTCCCCGGAGCCACATGAAGTGTTCACAGCAGAACCTGACATTGCGTGGAACCAGCAGAGCTCTGCTGTTTCGGGGGTTTCATTACAAATCTGAATCTCAGACTGAGCTTGTCAAAGGATTCCTTAAGGTTCATGAACCTTTCAGTCAAGCCTTGGCCTAGAGTCAAGCCGAGCCTGAGCTGATTTATAGCTTTGCATGGAAATAATGTGGAATCAGTGGGTTTTTGTTTGGTCTCAAAGCTGAAGCAGGATGCTTGCAGCCGAGTTTGGCTTTCAAGAAGTCAATTCTCTTTGACAGCGAAGCTCAAACCTGAACCTGCTGTGGGAGATGCTGAGTAAATTAAAACCACTCATTTGCAAGGGTAATGAGGGTGGGGAGGTTTTGCACAGCCCTTTGAGTATGGAAGCAGCGAGGTCTGAGCTGTGCTGCTGCTCTGTGCTCCAGGCTGGGTGAGAAATCAGGTCCGATTCCTTGGGAATCAGGACATGTAAAGGTGGTGGATTCAGCTGGCTGCTAGAGAGAGCTAAACCCTGCTAGTCCTGATGGCTAACAGTCCCTGAGACTGCCTCTTGGAGGGGCAGGTGACAGGAGTGTTCACACTACAAAGATGGGTGGCTCCTGTTGGTTGATAGTTGCCTGTGGGATTGAGATTCCCAGGCAGTGGTTGACAGTGTGGTTTGGCAGCATGGAGCCAGCACCACATCCTCCTCCTGGCCGGTGCCCAATGCAAAGCCCTTGTGGCAGCCCCTCAGCTGTGTGGGGCCACACTTCAAGCCTGCCTGCTTTGTTTCTTTGGGATGAAGACAGCCAGGAATGGTACCTTCCCCATCTCCCGTAGCACTGGTGTAGAAATGGCTATGGATTGATGTTATCTGGCTCCATGAAGTGCAGTGTGAGCCAAATCCTGCTGTGGCACAGCTTCACAGGAGCAAGGGCTTTGCCTGGGCTTGTGTTTGACCATGTGCATCAGACCTGCAGTCTGTTGGCAGTAAGTGGAAAAGTGTGGTGTGTGCAGAAGGAGGTGTTTCTGTATCAAGAGGACAACAGTAGCCCTGGATTTCATGCCACCATGGAGACCTTTCCTCAAAGGCTTGTGGGATGGGGGGTACAGCATCTCTTCTGAGCAGCTCCCAGTCAGGTGGTTGGGCTTTTCAGTGAGGTGTTGCTGTGACTTTAATGCTATGATGATACCTGGAGTGTCTAGATGCAATCGGAACCTTCCACGCTCAAGTCCTTGCCAGAAAGAGCTGGCCTGGCTGTGTCCCCAGGCTTGAGGCCCTGCAGAAGGCACTGCAATATCCCAGGCAGTGTCTGAGGAAATCACTGCATCTAGTGATGGTGGTAAAACACTGGCACAGGTTGTCCCCAGAGGTGGTGGATGCCCCATCCCTGCAGCCATTCCAGGCCAGGCTGGATGTGGTCCTGGGCACTCTGATCTGGTTGAAGATGTCCCCATGCTCACTGCAGGGGGCTGGAGTAGATGAGCTCTGAAGGACCCCTCCAACCCAAACTATTCCATGATTCTGTGACCTCCCAGACAAGGGGCTGGGGGTACAGAGCCTGCTCATGGGCCTGTGTCTTCAGCAGCTTTCCTGAAGTGATGGAAAAGATCCTAGAAATGGGACCCAACATCAGAGGATGAAAACCCAAACCCTTCAGTTCCCAATCTTATTCAAGCAGCATCACCAGCCGCGTTCCCTCAGGACTATTTAGTTGCACTTCTTGGTTGGCTGGAGAAGTGCTCAATAATTGCTTGTCAAGCAATTTGAATAATGTGTTCACCGTGCCCTGGCTGATTCACAGCAGTCTCATTTGAGTGTTTTAGGGACTGAGATTCCCTGGCAAAGCTGTGCTTGTCTAATCTGAGGCTAGAGAGCAACATGCAATCTTCCTGGGCAATCACAGCTAATGAGTGTGGTTCAAATGGTAACTTTTGGCCAGCCATGCACAGGGTGAAGAAGCCAAAATGAGATGAATTGAAAATCATGTGAAGGGATTTGACGTGCTCACAGGGATGGCCCAAGTGAAAATTGGAGGTTAAATTCAATGGATAAATAACTCATTGTGAGCTATTTGCTCGGCTCTACTTAAGTGGTCGATTATGTGGCTCTTTGGTTAATTGACTTACTGCGTGGCTGGCGTGGGCTTCTGGCTGCTGCCTCGCTCCCTGCACATTTTTGCTATTAACTCAGCTGTTTGATGGAACAAGTAGGCTATTGTGTGCTCCTTTGCTGGCTAGGTTGGTGTTGGGTTGGATGTTGGCTCTTGGGCTAATTGAACACATGTGCTGGCTGCACGGGGGCTTGCTGGGCCTGTCACTGGCTCTTTGTTCCATTGCCTATCTGGTGTGGCGATGGTCCGGTTTGTCATTGATCGGATGCTTGCCTATCTGCCTCCCTGATCTCCTGCTCCTTTGCACTTGCAAACCAGGTTCTTCCCTTTCCTGGTTGCCATGTGGGGTTGTCACTGACTCTTCCATGATGCTTGGGCTCCTGAGGCTCAGTGAGGACTCCTCCTCCTTGGCAAGGTCTGTGTTCAGTGTATCATCTCTAGGACATCTGAGGATTGTCACTGGGAAGGATGGACACTTTCTGGAAGTGCATTCCCAGCTGTAGCTGTGCTCTGCAGCCCTGGCATGGCTCCATCCTGACCTTTCAGTCTTTCCATTGAATTCCTCATTGCTTCTGCTGGGAAATATGGCACAGGAGACTTTGGGTTAGAAGTAGGTGGGATGCTGGCTCAGAGGGAGAGCATGGAAAGAGGAAGGAAATGAGGGGAGCAGGGGAGAAGACCTGGGCAGGAAACAGTCTCAGGAAGTCTATTAAACCCAGTTGATTGTGACAGACTTGCTTCATGCTCTTTTGTTGGTGTTTGGCCCTCATCTAACTTTAATTTTGGGGTGAAAAACTATTTTTCCACTGTGGTAAGACCCATTTCTTAGCTGGACACATTGGGTAGCTTAGAAATCAGTGTCATGCAGGGAAAGGGATGTTTGAGAGCAGAACCAGGAGCCAGATGAAGGGAAATTCATAAGGGACAAGGATGGGAAGGAAGGAGAGCCTTGTGCTCTTCCTCCATGCTCCCTGGAACATAAGCTCCTTCCTGGCTAGGGCATTGGAGGAAGAGCATCCTCCATGTCTGGGCAGTTTCTGTTGCCCCAGCTGCCTCCTGCAGTGCCACACAGAAGGTATCCTTTGACTTTTATCTCTCTGCTTCAAACATGGGATTCTCCTAGTGAGCTGCAGCAGGAGGGCTGGGAGCAGTCCCCTCTGTACCACTGCCCTCCAGCTCAGTGACAGGACACAGTGCTTTTTCCTGGGATAGCCAGGCCTGGTTCCTCACAGGGGAGAAGGATGCCTGTGCTCTTGGCAATGTGATGGAGGAAAGGGGTGGGATAATGAGGAACCACTGAGGCCAAGCCTTCTGGTTCAGACTTCTCTTGGATTTCTCCATCTGTACTGTTGTGGTTTAACCCCAGCCACGCAGCTCATTCACTCAGTCAACCCCCCCTTTCTTGCCCTCCCCTGCTTCCAGAGGGATGGGGAGGAGAATCA
>JBAFWW010020163.1:0-15399 GCA_036873685.1 Agapornis canus | reverse complement strand
TGGACTTGATGATCTTAGAGGTCCCTTCCAACCTGGTGATTCTGTGATTCTGTCTTCTTGCAAATTCTGTATTACAGTAAATATGCAGTGTAATTTTTATTTTATTTTAGATTGTATTTTATAGAGAACTTTGGAGGAAGTCCTAACAAGTGTGGGTGGATTCTGAAGGAGGTGAACCAAGTACATCTGGTTGTGAAAGATGATGGCAATATTCTTCAGTACAAAGATATAATGGGCAGATAGGAACCTGCAGGAAAGGACAGGTAGGAAGAAGGTGTAGGGTCAGTTATGGGTGTTTGCCAAGGGGTTGATGATGTGGAAGACTATACAGAGAACTACCTCCCCAGATGATGATAAGGATATACCACACCTGCAGGGGACATAGTATTACACTGTATAGAGGAGGGACAGGAGGATTCAAGTCAGGAATGACTGAAAAGGGTGAAATGGTCTGGATGGGATGAGATTCCATGGCTTGGAGAAAGGAGGAGATCAGACAGCTTTTCAGAATCTCTTCTGTGGTTTTGTGAAATAAACCTCCCTTGGTTTTGGGTAGGGGTGGATAGCACCCATATATGAACAGAAAGAGGCATACTAAGTTTTGCCAAGAAAAACATGCAGAAGAATTAAAAAAAACTGAAAGAATGATCATTTCTTTGGAGAAGAAATGAATGGAAGGGAAAGTCACCTTTTAATGTGGAAACTGGTTATAGGATTGGCTGTAATATGAAAAAACAATGCCTTGCACAGATTGCATGGAAATAGTTAATTTCTGATTCATACAGCTGAAACAGCACAAGGCTTTAAAAATATGAGCATGTATATTGCTGTTCTATTATGGTCATTGGACAGATCTATGTTCAAGTGTAGCTAGGTGTCTTCTCACACAGATGCGTCAGAAACTTCTGTCCCTTTGCTGCCTTTATAATTCATCCTTGGCGGCTTATTTTCTGTTGCAGTAAGTGTAATGTATCTTTGGTGCCTCAGTTTTCCCAAATACCAACGTGGTTAAATCTAGCTGGATTAGCTGAATTTAAGAGTGAAGGCAGCAGAAATGGATCTGGATTACTTTGTCCTGAAATTTTGCTTTGGCACCTCCATCTGCAGGTACAGGCACTCAGGCAATGCTGTAAACTGCTCATGCTGGAGTCACCAGAGGCTGCTTCATTACAGACTTATTAATGCAGTGCAATTGTAAGCACAGATTCTTGCAGTTCTCCATCAAACCAGCTTACAGACACTTAGACTGTGTCTGTACTAGTAAATTAGGTGTGTTCAAGGTTGTTTGGCACTGAGACAGACTGATTTGAAATGACCTCCTAAGAATTTGCTATTAAAATCTTTTCTTCTCTACCCAGCATGCCCAGTGAGCATCATTTTTGCCCTGTGCTAATTCCTGATTAAGCCCAGAAATTGTGTGGGAGCAGGGGCCAGATGTTTGCCAGGTCCAGTTCCCCACAGAGGTAGCTGAGTGCCTGTCTATTCTGGGACTGTTCAGCTTACTTGCATAAATATAGTGTAGAGAGTTGCACAGCTCTCTCTTGAGGTGTCTGTTTTAAAAAGGAGCAGTCAAGCTGTGTAACCACCACCACAAACCAAACCAAAACCTCCAAACACAAGTATAGGACTCAAGTTGTGTGCATAGCACTGAGTTTAAGTGCTTTGCTTGATGTGTTCCTAGGCTGGTTGTTCATATGCTGTTCCTTGTTTACAAAGAGCTGGTCTGCTCTGGCAGGAATTTATCTGGGAACATGTGTGAAGACATGCTTCTGTCACCCACACAGGCTTCCTTGCCATGCACAAACTGTTTCCTTCTATGTGATGCTGTAAGTCTTAGAGCTAAAAAAAACAAATATCCTTTTCACATAAACTATCTTTTTAACACTGTAGCTACTTTTCTGAGCTTCTTGCAGTGCTGGGGATCAGGCACAACTGTTATCAAAATTCAACTCATTTTTCATTCTTTTTCTGCTATTCAATAATACTTTCACTGTGTCAGGTTTGACATTAAAAAGATAAAGGAGTCAGGGAATTAATCCTTCTTTAAAGCCAAATAGAAGCGTACATCACTTAGCTAGTGAAATGACTATTCTTTGCATATTTATGATGTTTTTTACTTTTGAAGTGTTTTGCATCACACTGCTCCAGTGGATTGTTTTTGTATTTGGGCCTAAGAACTCACCAAGTATGTCTTTATCTGGGCTGCGTACTGGGATGTCATGAGATGGAAACCATCAAGTGTGGATGGTTTTGGAAGCTGGTTTCCTGGGGGCTGGAGCTCCTGTCTGTCAGGAGTTACAGCCTGCCTCAGGGAGACATGTCCTACTGGTGTGACTCCTGGCTATTAGTAGTTGTGTCCTACCCCAGTCAGCATACAGAAGGCAGGTAGGTGTGTTTATGTGAAGGAGACATTCAGACTGCATGGGCTGTTTCAAGTCATCATCTCCATCATCTGGTACCATCTCCAGCCTGGCTCCTTAAACCTTGCTTGACTTCCAGCTTCAAAACTATTTTGTCTGTGATTCCTGACCTGCCTGGGAACACTTGCTCCTTCCTCTTTCCTCTTTGCTTACTGTAGACAAACCTTGATTTCTTAACCTTTGGCCAGGCCTTTAACAGTTTCCTTGCCTTGACCTGCCACATTTTGGGGCTCCTGGGCCACAGCATCTGCCTTCTGGTGGAGTAACCAGCCAGAAGATAGGAATGCAACCTATCCTCTATAGCACACTGACCTGTCACTTACAGGCTTCTCCTCTCTTGTGCTGTATATGTAGAATGAATTTGCTATATCCACTATGTATTGACCTTTGCCATCTAGGATAGTGTGGGAGAGACAAGCTGGCAGATGAGTGTGCTGGATGGGGTGCAAACCATGTATAGTAAACAGGATTTGTGAATCTATCTGGCTGTGTTACGACTTCCTTGTAGGAAGAAATGTGCCCTTCCATAGCTATGAGCATATTATTTTCCTGACTCCAGAGTCAAGAATCTGCTTTCCAGTGACACACTCTTTCTATTACTAATCCGGCTGTGCTTGGCACTGCGGTATATGAAATTTTACACCAAGAAAAATCTGACATCAGGCCAACACAGAATCTTATCAGGTCTAGACATAATGCAAAGGTAGCTATACTGGAGGTTTGAAAATTAAATCTGTTGTTGACTATAGAGAGGTTTCTTATGATGCCCTACATTTAAACCAAAATCAGAAACCTAAATTCAAGCTATAACCTGATTTTTGCTCAGTTTTTCAAATTGTAATTTATATACCATTTGTTTGTTTTACCAGTGTTTTTCAAGAACACCACAAATTCCCTGCTTTTATAAGAAGGCATGACATTTAGTAAGGTATTTGGTGAAGCAGATCCCAGTGCTAGTGAAGATTTTCCTGAATGTAGGAATCTTTTCATGCAGTCAGGAGCTTTCTAGTGCTTTTTGTCAATTGGCAGCTTTGGGGTGGATATGATCCAGTCTGAAATTACTAGGATTTTTCCTTGAGGCTCTCCTTTTTCTGGGGAAAACTGTAATGTCAAGTATCAGAAGTGAACACAGCAACACATCCTCCTCCGTGTTCCCCACATCTCTCCTGAGAATGTCTGATTACTGCAAAAGTTACAAAACCAGGACAGAATACCAGGGATACAGTTACCCATGAATTTTTTGTCTATTATACACACAGATAGGATCTTTTATTACATAACCATTGACTAATGCTTAAGGAAGTAGAGTGCTGTTTTGGAAAACTGGGTTTTGTTCCTGCCTTTAGCAGGGAGCTGCTCTGTGGCCCTGGGTAAGCCAGTTAAATCATTAGGCCACAAATGTGCTCTCAGTGCATTACATCAAGGGACTAATCTGTTGAAGTGTACAATGCTTTATATCTCTAGCCATGCCTGCTGGAACTGTGCCTTGAGCTTTCATAAAATATGAAGGATTGCCCTCCTTTTATGCTAAACTTGAAACTCGGCTATTAATGGAGGTTTTTAACAATTTTAACTTGACTATCTGTGACCCAGGTTCCCAACTATTCAATAAAAAAAGAATAGCATCTATCCACAATTGTATTGTGGAGAGAAAATAATTAATGCTTCCAAAGTGCTAAAATGCAGTGCATTTCAAAAGGAAAAACCCAGAAGGAAATAAATAATTTTGTGATATGCAAAGCTTTTGTATAAACGCTTAATGAAAAAAATGAGAAGAAAATCTGAATCTCAAGCTGAACAAGAAGGTTAAAAAAAACCCCTTGACAACAGCTCCTGTATTGAATGAAGTTGTGATCCCATGGAGAAAATGCAAAATGATAACGTAATTAAGGATTAGAAGAGAAGATCAAAGGTAGCATGAGAATGTTTTTTAGATATGTGAAAGACTGATGTAAGCCACATCTCTTTATGTTGGGATGACTAAACAAGAAAAACATGCAAAAATGCAACAAGGGAGATCAAGATTAATATGGAAAATTTCTAGGTGAGGAAAAGGTTCAGACACAAAATGGGGGATATACAGAATCCCACTCTCCATGTTCTTTCCATTTCAGCTCAATATTTTAACAGGTTTCCACCTTTGTTAGCCTTCCAGGAGGCTGTATCTTGAAATTTCTGTAATGCATTTAAATGAGACTTCCTAAATACTGTTGGTTTTACTTTTTTGTTCTCCTTTCTTCTAAACATGTTGTTTCATTCTTGCCTTTTTCTAGATCATCTTTCCCTTGGTATTTGCAATAATTTCACCCCTATTGGTTAGAAACTCCTAATGGCTTTCTGTGGTATTTTTTTTCCAGGCAACTCGCAAAAGAGTAATAAAAATGTGAATTTTCAAAAGAAATTATATACCACTTCCTCCTGGCTTGGCTCTATGGGGAAAGCCCCACTGTTGCAGTCACTGTGGTTTTTTCCCCTTTGAATGACTCTTTCCAACAGGCCAGTCTTGTTAGTAGGCTAGAGAGCTAACATATGTTCCTTTGTATCTTCCTTAATGACAAGATAGCATTACATTATATTAAGTAGTCCTGTGATAAAAATTAACCACAAAGTCTAATTTTGATTAAACGATATAGTGGAATTGACTTGAGTCCAAATTTGTGTATCTTTCCAGTTTTGGTGGAAAATGTTATTTTGCTTCTTAGTTCAGGTACCTTTTGTAATAATTTCATGTTGTTGAGGGTGACCTTTTCCAAGGAAAGGAAAATTATTAATCTTTCTCTGTTTTCTTCTGAGTAAAAGAGAACAAGAACTAAAAAAACGTTAAGAGAGTGAAAATGGTGGGCTGAAAAGTGTGTAAGGGGAGTAAAAAAAAAAAAATACAGTGATGATTGCATTTTGATCATGCTAAAAATATATGAAAAATCTCAGAAATATATGCAATCTTTACCCAAATTGTTATAAGGAAAATGGTTTAAGACAGCATTGCAAAATCCTTTTTTGCTCACAGTGTGAAGAAATGCTCTGATATCAACACTATAAAATAAGGGGAAACACAAAGTCCTGTTCTTCAGGGGAAAGTATCAGAGAGATACTGAAAGGTAGAAATAAGTAAACAACAGCATTTCTGGTAATAGCAGGGGATTATAATGTATGAAGCATATAAATGAGGTATAGAAACAATGCTGTTGCCACAAACCTAATCTCATTCTGGAATTATTATTTTAAGGAAGAGGTTATATGAGACAGGGGAGGTAATTATTTAACTCTACTTGGTTCTAGTGAGCTTCTCTGGAGAACTGTGTCCAATGTGGTTTCGTACTGAGCCTCAGGAAAGTTATAAACAAATTGGAGAGCATCCAGAAAAGAGCATTAGTAATTCTGAGAGATTCATGAAGCAGGGCAATAAAAAAAGGTTAGGAAAAATACAGCTGGTAGTTGTGGGTATTCTTTTTTTATTTTTTGTGGTTTTGTTTTTTCTTTTTTTCTTTTTTTTGAGTATGGAAGACTAAAGAGAGAAGGGAGCCAGTTTCTGAGATGTTAAAAAGCCTTATAAAGATATCTGTGTTCAACTATTCCACACAGTCACTGGGAAAAAGAAAAGAAGAAAGCAACTTAATTGAAGAAAAAGTTTAAGGTGGATTTAACAGTATTGCTAAAATTGTTAAAGTTCAGAAGAGGCTGTGTTAAAGAGCTGGTGGCTTTGGAGATTTTGAAGAACAGCTGAGAAAACCACTTAAGCAGTCTAGAATGCTTCAAAATATCTCACTGGGTTTAGGTACTTTCCAGCCCTCTGTTCTTACAACTTTTGATTGTGTCTGCTATCTATAGTTACAATCTGTAAATTTAAAGGAAGATATAATATTAAATAACTCACCACATCAAATAGTGCAAGATTGAGCACCTCAGCATTGGATGAACTCTTTAGACCCCCAGTTGATTTCTGAAACAGCTTCAGTCTTTACCAGCTGGATTATTCCTGGTTTTCATCCCAGGATGAATAGTTCTGAGAGCAGGGCTTGAAAGCAGAATCACATCCCTCATGAATTAAAATTGGAATTCCTCTCTCCTGTTCTCCATGTTATTTCTCAGTGTCATGGTTTAAACTCAGGACACTCAGTCTGAATTTTGCTGCAAAGACATGAAAAACACCTTTAGTTTTATGTAATAGAAGGAGGTTTTTAATAGAGAAGTGTGCAGGTTCTCTGTAAGGGAGAGGAGCAGTGATCAACACTCCTTTAAGTTGGCAACTGTCAGAGGGGTGTCTTTTCTCTCTGATTTTGGGAGGTATCCCAGTTATGGAGCTGCAGCAAAAGGAAGGGAACACATCACTCCTTTTAGCAGAATGGAAGGTAAACTTACTGGATACTTACGGGATTAGGTCCCTTTTGGGCTTGGATTCAAGGATTTTCACTTGGAAGAAACTCTCCCAAAAGGAGACAGAATTCAGTTTAGTTAAAAAACCTCCTCAGCCAGAATTACATAATTTTTAAGCAGTAAAAGAAGTGGGCATCTGTGTGTAAGATTGTAGTCAGGAACTTGAGTGGTTTATGACATTTCAGGCATACAAACACAACTTTGCATGATACTCTTACTAATTTCTTCTTTTCTGTACTTTGAAGCAGTTAAGACAGTGTCTCCTGCCATTTTATGCCTGCTCACATCTATGAGCTAAGGGCTGTCTGGATTTCCCCTTTCCTCACATTTATATGTCGTATGCATATAGCTACATTTCTAGAATACAGTACCTATGTCACCCTGTGTCAAGCTGAATAAATATATTCTGCAGACAAGTGAAGGTGATAGCTAGAAGCAGCCTTTTTCTACTAAGGTACAAAACACACGGCCTATAGCCTCAAATATCATGGGTATAGAAAACATTCCCAGTTTTGCTTAAATTTTTAACATGAATGAGTATTTCACAAACACCTCTTCTATATGGCACGAAATTATTATTTTAATCTTGGAATAATTCAAGTTATTATATTATCTCATGTTACTGTAAAATTCCAGGTTTTGATTATGCTGAAGGAGTGTTGATTGTAGTTGAATTTATACCAGTTACTATATTGTTTCAATTGACAAGAAAATCCATTAATAGCATAAAGAGCTGTTTTCTGTTTTGAACCGAACAAGACAATTCAATCCTAGATGAAATGTGGGCAAAATGAGATATCTGTGAATTGGTTGCCTTACTCTCTGAAAGCAGACTTTAGATCTTTAGAAAATTTATATCTGTAATGCTTACTAAATAAAATCAATATGAAGTCTAAATATGTGTTACTAGGAAGCAACAAAAGTATTCTCTGTTTAAAACACAGATTTCAGTTTCAAATCAAAACAACAGCTACAGAAGGAGAAAGAGAAAATGGAAACACCTTGGAAAATCAGTAAAAACAAAACAAAACTAGACAAAAGCTCTCCAAAACTGTGAGGTCCTAACCTCACCATGTGAGTGGTGCTGCACTTACAACAGCTGGTTCTGAAAATATTGTTATATGCAGAATGAGCCTCTGTTATCACTGTTTCCTTAAAAATCAAAGTTGGCAGTGCAGTATCATAGTTGCAAAGTATATTATTTCTGTAAAGAGCTTGGTAAGTTTTTTCACAAGGCTTGGTGTCTCTTCTTGTTAGGAGCTAAATCCAGTGATTTCTAAACGTGAAATAATTCTGTGGTAAATTCTTACAAGATTAGAGAGACTGCTCTGATACAGCACTTTATCAAATTAACACAATGACTATTGCTTCAGTTAATGTATTGCATTATTTGGTTCACTTCATTCCCTTCACTTCTTTCTCTCTGAAGAAAAGCAGTGCATTACATCAATTACAACATGGCATGCACCATAGTGTAGTGTGTGGGATTTGTTTATCTCCTTGCTTTTCAGTACTTAACCTTATAGCTCAAGAATCATTATGTGCCCAATTAACTTTGGTTTATATGCTCTGTGTATTTTAAGTCTGCAATGTTGCTTCTCTAGAAAAAATTCCTTTTCTATAAAACTATGATCTTTTCAGCCAGCACAGGCCACACTGAGATTATTACCTTATCATGGGTCAAAAAGAACAGATGTAGCTATTGAATATAGTGTCGAGAGGGGACAGATTTGGTTATGGAAGATAGCCATACCTTAGCTTCTTCAAGACTTTAGCAGGTATTTGAATGTTATTCAGGGACCTTTAAAACATAGAAATACTCTACATTATTTTGGCCTAGCACCTTTAATAATTGCAACTACATGCTAAAGGCCCTCAAGAAACTCATAAATTTAGTGCCTCTAATTTCTTTTGACAAAGGAACTGTTGAGAAATCAAACTACAGAAAAGTGCCTTGTATATAAAGCTATTTGTTTTTCCATTTTCTTGTTTTCTGTAGATGGAATTTCTTGATAAGATGATAACATTCTAAAAGAAACAACTTCTAGAAATCTGTAAATGCAACTTTCAGATATTGAAATGTTTGCTGTTTCAGCACTATTTTGTGAAATAGTCATTACTTGACCATTACTCAGACTTCAGTGAAATGGTCATTACTTAAAATATAAATGTAACTTAAAAAATGTACATTTATTTTGAAAGCTATCATTCACTATACTGCCCAAATTTATGTGTTTATTTAGATTTCAGAAGACTAAAAAAGCATTTTCTGCATATGTACCCAGAACTTTTGATATAATGTAAAACTAATTCTAATTGCAGCACTGAAAGACACCCTTGCTGTAAAGTCATTCCTTTGAGCATTTCTAGTCTCCTCTATTCTACGTATCCTATGTAAAAAGTTCTGGAAAAAAAAAATGTAATCAGAAGGTCATCAGAACTAGGCTTTCAATGGAAGAGGAAAGTAGGAATTGCAAAGACGGGGGCCCTCACTAAGAATTGGCTGCAGTATCCTCTTTTAATTTCAGTCTATAAAGCTCCAGTCTGAATCCCCCTACTAATCCTAAGTGAGCAAAAGAGCAAAAGTGGCCTTAGACAACTGAATTTCCTAAAGTAAGCCTGCAGTTGGTAATTAATTTAAATAAATGCTTGAAGCAATGTAGAGATATTCCAGCAGCCCCAGGCAATGAGCTGGCTTCATTTGGAGCTCAGCTAAGATGCCGCTATACAAACGCCCATAGCATGGGGAAGAAACAAGACTGTTGGTTGAGATTCAATGATCACCTGCTACAAGCTCAGGAGTGGTTCATCCCAACTAGAAGAAAGTGCAGCAGGAGGGCCAGGAAACCTCTTTGGATGAATAAGGAGCTGCAGAGGAAACTTCAAGGGAAAAAAGTGGCTTATAAAAGGTGCAAACAAGGACAGGCAGCTTGGGAAGAACACAGGGATGTTGTCCCGGAAACTAGGGACCAGGTTAGGAAAGCTAAGGCCCAGTTAGAATTAAACTTGGGTAGGGATGTTAAGGATAGCAGGAAGGGATTCTATAGGTACATAGTGAATAAAAGACAGACTAGGAACAATGTGGGCCCTCTCCTGAAGCTATCAGGTGAACTGGCTACCCTGGATTTGGAGAAGGCTGAGTTTCTTAATGACTTCTTTGCCTCAGTCTTCACTGGCAAAGGCTCTGACTGCAGCACCCAAGTCTTGGAAGTCAGACGCAGGGACTTCCTTAAGTGGAGGTGGGCATGTATCTGAAAAATTAAACCCCAAATTCCTCAGAAGCAGAGTACTGCTCTAACAATTGTAGCATCTATCCAACGTTTTTCTCATTGGGGTTTCAAACTACTACTGCAATACACAGCAGCAGCTGTACCCAGCATCCTACTGATTTCTACCCAGTTCCCCTTCCAGCAGTGACGGTTATAATCAGAGAGCACAAGTTCTCCCCAGCCCTCTTTTAAAGATTATTAATCAGTGTAGGGTTGTCTTCTGTGTTAATTACCATTAGGTAGATTTTAAATGGCTCTATAATTCTCCCTGATTGCTGAATTCTCCAGGATAGGATCATTTAGCTCCTTTGAAAAGGCTCAGTTGCTATGATGTGTAACAGATATGAATACACACTGGAGAGACAAGAGTTAAATTCACTGTCACATTTGGTTATGTGATTAGACACTTGTATGGAACTGAATGAAACCTGAACTACAAATATCTCTGTCAACATTTTTGCTATCAACTGGGCAAATTCAAGAAACAGAATATGTGATCTTAACATTCAGGCAGCATGAACTTCAACTACAGAATGACTAAGGAACATGAAGCTGAAGCTCATGTTAAAATTACACATTATACCAATAAAACATACTAAGCTCACATATTACTTCCTAGCCACGGGCAGGTTCAGATACAAGCTGGCCATGCTAAGAATGAGCATAGTCCCAACCATTGCAACTGGTTCCTAGAAAACTGAAAGCAGTCACCACCCTGTAACTGACAGCACTGATGTTCCAGAAATCTCCATGCCAGGCTGGCCTTCTGTCATTAGCTGACACTGATTGCCTTCACCTCTTGCCAGGTATTACCCTGTGACCATAAGGTGTGTATACATTGCCATAACGTATTCATGTAGTTATAAAAAAAAAAAGGACACAAGAAGGAATTCCACCAAATGCTTGACTTGACCAAAATTCATACAACCAAGGTTCCAACATAAACTGGAACTAAAAATCCTTGGCTAGCACAATCTATTTAATGTCAAATGAACTTACTAGAAAAAAAGAGGGAGTGAAAGTTCAAAGGGAAAGGATGGCCAAAACCGAGTAGTATTCCTTTGAAATAATGCTTGCAGAAAACAACAATCTATGTGGACAACTGATAGGAAGCAATGGCCAAGCTCTGCTGGAGCTTTTTAACAGTATCACTGTTGTTTGTCAAAATGGTTCAAAGCCATTAGGGCAAATGACTCAGAAAGTTTTGCCAAACTTACATTAGGATGTCTTATCCTAACAAAGCTCATGCCTTATTATGTAGGATTCAAAGCCTTCATGGAGGAACATGCAGCAGTATCTCTCCCAGTTCCCATGGTCTTTTTTGCCGCTGTTGTTTGGGCTGCAGATCTACTGAAGAAACTAAAAAGGCATGGTTTTCAGGCATAAAACTCATCCCAAACCATCTTAGTCCTCCTCTGTACACCAAAAAATCAGAGCCTGCTTTGTGTTGCACTGCCAGAACTCTAAAGTCCACGGCATTGCATCTCTTCACAGGGAAGTGTAACTGTTCAAAGTAATTAATGGAATCCCCTCTTTTTCCCACACTTTCATAGAGCCTTTCCTCCTCTCAGCGTAGCTGACCTTGTTACCACACCCATAGTTACTCCCTTAAATCAAAAAGCTTCAGAAACACTTTAAAGTACCTGCTGAGAGAATGAGCAGAGTATCTCCTTCCCTCCAGCATGGATGCTAGGATAGCAAGCAGCTGCCTGAGACAGGCTCCCCCTTGTCCTCCAAAATGTTGATATCACAGGAGAAACATCAGAAGAACTCAAAAGCCAAGAAACCCACCTTTTTACTCCAGCCCATGCCTCACACTCGTGCTTTAAACACATATACAAGCCTCACACAAAAGTGGGAAAAAATCAAAGCAAATCAAATCAAATCAAATCCTGCTGCGCTTCATTCTGAGTGTTTGAGTTGACCACAGTACTTGCTGCTGAACACCCCTCTCCCTCTTGGCACCATTCCTATGCAATGTAGTGGCTCATTGTAACAAGCTATTGCTCAGTGAAGTATTCCATCCCTATGGGGAATTTTAGCACGGTAACTGTCGCACTTTTGGGCCCTCAAAATGATACAAAGTGATCAGAATTCACCAAAAACTGCAGACCAGCAAACTCATAATCTTTGGTGAAGACCATTACTGATGACTGCCCTACAGAAGATACAAAGACTCCCATCAGGTGCCTTCTCTATTTCAATTCATGCTGTAGACTTCAGGAAATATTCTGCCCTTATCACCTGAACTCCTCCTAAGCCTTCAACAGTCACCATCATCAGCTTTTCAGCAGCACAAAGCCAGCCAACAGAAAACTGAAAACGTTCAGTTGAAAGACTCTTGCGAATTGCATCTTGCAAGATCTTTTCCATTAAGCACAACAAAACATACCTTTAAATTTCACACCATTAGTCATCAAATACAATTGCAGGAATCCCTTTTCGTTATATTTTATACTTCTTTAAACTGTTTTCCTAATCCTGCCATTTAGAAGAGATACAGTTGCAGATAAAATTAAATAGTTGAGTAAAGATACTAATTTTTAAACTGGACTAAAATCCTTCACATCATTTTTTTTTGACAGATGTAAGGTATATCATGTTAAATAATACCTGTTCTCAACAGCATCAGATATTTTAAACCTATTTTTGTCAGATGTATAGTTGGCTTGGTTTAAATATCAGCATGAGACAACTTCTGACTGAACTACTCCTTCCGTTGACAAGATGTACATATGTGTAGTCTTTGTGGTCTGTTTTATTTCTGGTTTGCTGTATTGAAAAATAGTGAACCAAGTCAAAGGAGTAAAGAGGGATGTAAAGCACTTAGAAAGTCTGGAGAATTAAAAAGAGTAAACAAACCCCAAAGATACATACAAACAGGATTGCCTGAGCCTATATAAAACACTAAGTGAAAAAAGTAAGACGCTTTACCATCCAAAAGACGAAAGTTAAGCAGAAAATAATATTGAAATAAATGGTTTTGCACATGTAACACTTCATTTCTATCAAACTTACACATTCATTATTGTTCAAAATGCCACCATGAATAAAAATAAGCATAAATGACTATAGTGTCATCACCAACAAGAACTTAACTCTCCTAATTACAGTGTTTTTTCTGTCAGCAGTTTCTGTTTTCACTGTTCCCAAGATTTTTGCAGTAAATGGCATTGTTGCTAAATATCTGACTTTCCTACTACTGGCCATCAAGAAAAACCATGCAATATAAACCCACCAACTTGCAAAATCTCAGCTAAGACCTCAAAGACTAATGAGTGAGAAGCAGTGAAATCAAAGCCAGATGGAGACTTAATTCTATAGGATAGTGTTCCAGGGGCAGCAAATCTTGCATCCTGTGAAATGAAGCAGGACTAGGGAAAGTCACACACACCCTAGGAATGCCACAACAACAGCAAAACTGCTCTGAGGAATGCTGCTTTATTCTCTTCTGCTGTAACTATTAAAACTTAAGTTGGCAGCAGAGGTTTCAACTGCGCCCTAGCATAGCACAGTAGCTAGAACAACAGTTCAGGAGGTACTGCAAGAACATTTAGTGCAGCGAAACAGAAGTTAAATATTAAGAGAGATTTCCAAGTACTGAGACAAACCACAACCTGTGTGTTGCTAGTTACATTTGCTCCCCAAAGTCATTCTTGTGAAATCCTTCCCCAAAGAGGTATTTCCTTTTACATTTTTATGGTTAAACATAGGAATTAAAGAAAAAAAAGGAGAGAGAGAAAAAAGACTATTCTGGGACCCTATTCTGGGACCTATTCGTCTCCAGATTCCCTGAACTTTGAAGTGCTTCCTGAATGAAAAGTCTTAGGGATTCTTCTGTGGGAAGGTCAAGCACAACGGAGGTCACTTATTTCTGGCAATTATCTTGGGTCAGCTCTTGAACTCATGCAGATTACAGACTGATGATTCCTGCCTTTGTATCATTTCTGCTCCTTTATGTTTTACAAGAATGACACCAATATGACCATTATTTCCCAAAAAAAATTGTTGTTTCCTTTCTCCTGGCATCTACTGTACCTTGGTCACAGAGGCCATACCAAGTAATTCCTGAAACCCTGGCAACCTTTATGAAGAGGCAGCTGCCTACCACAAATGATTTAGCAGCAAATCTTTTTCAGCTCAAATAATCTGAGTCCAATCAATTGCAAAAATCTGTTCTGAGTCATTTTGAACAGAACAAATCACTTTGCTATGCTGTAGTAGATGGTGAATCACTCATCACATTAAGCATAATGATTCTCTGGACAGCAACAAAGAGCTCTTACTCCAAGTAGCAGCATATATCTTGGTATCCCTGCAAGAATGAGCTAACAGGTAAACTGGGTTTTAATCATTGCAGCTATGGGTCTTGCAGTACTGAAGGGACACGTGTGGCAGGACTGGAAAAAGGTTGTTTTGTGGATAGGAGAGTTTATAACAAAGTATTTTATAATATATACAAATAAAATAAATAAAAAGGCAATACAATCTCTGTTATTCTGAAGTATTTAGGGCTCCCTGGTGAATTTAGAGGGCCTTTCCTCGAAACACAAGCCACCTGAGCCTTCAGCATTCCACAGATAAAGCACACAGAACAACAACAAAAATACTTAAATATCAAAGTGCAGACAAAGTCCTTCCTGATAGACCCTTCATATACTGCTTAGCATATGTACTTGCATAAGCAAGTACAAAAGGTAACCTTTTTATTCCAGTATTTATAGTGTTAAATAGGGAATTTATTGAAATACAATTTTAACTAAACAACCATTACCACTTGGGTTTCCTGCAATTCACAACACATTGATCTGTATCATGCTTTTTTTCACACCTATTCACAGTGGGTGCAAACATCTTATGAACTCTGAAGTAACCAGGAAAAAGTTTTATTTCCCTTCTACAGATTATCAACTGATCAATATGCAAGTTCCTAATGAAGCTGCTTTTTTATTAGCATGTAGCAAGCTACTTTCCTATTTGAAAAATGCAAAGAGCAAGCATATTTATTAGGGCATCACCCTGAGATTCTTCACTGGATGCCGTATCACTGGATGCTGCAACCCAGCCTCAGCTTGCTCTCTTCTCATTTTGGCTTCATTCATCTATATGTTGAATAAGAGTGCAGCACATTTTTATTTCGCAGAGTTATTGTAACAGTTTCCCAGCGTCTTAAAATTCTGGGAGCTTTTGGATGAGAGGGTTGACACAGGAAAAAAACAGAACAATCTTCTGGGCTATTGACTGGAGATCTCCTCACAGGCATAGGAGTTTACATATTCCATTGTCGTGGTTTAAACCCAGCCATGCAGCTCGTTCACTCACTCAACCCCCCCTTT